>JANPWJ010000539.1:0-12108 GCA_027406325.1 Blastocystis sp. subtype 2
TTCACTTCCTCTTTCTTACCCATTGCAGTACTCTAAGACTCTCGAGAATCAGTAGTTGTGGAGATGAAAGCGGCGCATGGACAGTGATCCTTGAAGAGGAAGGATGGAGCGATTATTGGACGTTCCGAAAGGAAGGCAAATTCAAAACAAACCAATGGAAGGAGAAGGTAACAAGTCTGATCGTGCCGATTCGAGAGACAGACGTGACTCACGCTCTTATTCTCGTGACAGACATCGTTCTAGTCGTAGCCATCATTCTTCACATCGTCACTATTATGACGATCGCTCTCGCAGTCGCGGTCGCGGTTACTCCAGAAGCAACAGGTAATGGTCGATGCTCTTCTTGCTTAGGCTTGTAGCTATGACCGAGACCGCCATCACCACTCCCGCTACGACAGAAGTCGCTCTCGCTCGTACGACCGTCGCAGCTACCGTGATGATCGAAGAGACGATTCTCCCCGCGGTTCAAAGTTTTCCTCATACCCCCCGAGAGACGGTGGCTCGTACTCGTCGAGCCACTACGACTCAAGGTCCTACGGGGGTTCCTCGTTTGCTTTCCTTGTGGCTTCTTATCGTAGTGTGGATACACGTCGTTACGACAGCGCGTATTCTGGAGGCAGCGGCTACAGGGGTTACAGCGACAACTCCTTCGCTGGAGAGCATTTAAAGGATATCCAATGGGACATGAACTCCCTCATAAAGTTTGAAAAGAATTTCTACCACGTAACTCCTTTCCGCGCCTCTCATGCCTAGGAACACCCTTCCGTGTCGAGCATGAGCAACGAGGAGGTGGACAAGTGGAGAAAGGATAACCAGATCATCTGCCAGGGCGAGAACATCCCCAAGCCCGTGCTGTCCTTCGACGTTTCCCCATTCCCAAGTATGTCTAATCATCTCGTCTGACCCTCAGCCGATGTGCTCAACGTGATCAAGGCTGCCGGATTCAAGGCGCCCACGCCGATTCAGTCGCAGGGCTGGCCCATGGCGCTGTCCGGTCGCGACCTCGTCGGCATCGCCGCCACGGGCTCCGGCAAGACGCTGGCGTTCATCCTCCCTGCCCTGATTCACATCCGAGCGCAGCCGTACCTGCAGCCCGGCGACGGCCCCATCTGCCTGGTGCTGTCTCCGACGCGTGAGCTCGCCAACCAGACGCAGGAGGAGTGCCAACGCTTCGGCTCCTCCAGCGGCATTCGCAACACCTGCGTGTACGGTGGTGTGGGCAAGCGTGGACAGATCGAGGCGCTGCGTCGCGGCGCGGAGATCGTGATCGCAACGCCCGGTCGTCTGCTGGACCTTCTGGAAATGGGGGCCACCAACCTGCGTCGCGTGACGTACCTGGTGATGGATGAAGCTGATCGCATGCTGGATATGGGCTTCGAGGTGCAGATCCGCAAGATCGTGGGTCAGATCCGTCCCGACCGCCAGACGCTGATGTGGAGTGCGACGTGGCCGCAGGAGGTGCAGCAGCTTGCACGTGACTTCTTGCACGACCCGATCCAGGTGAACGTGGGGTCGCTGGATCTGAAGGTGACGGACCACGTGAAGCAGATCATCAAGTGCGTGACCGACCGCCAGAAGTTCGACGAGACGCTGGCCATTCTGAAGAGCATCGACCCGCACTCGCGCGTGATCATCTTCACCAAGTCGAAGCGTGGCGCCGACGAGCTGACGCGCGATCTGCGTCATCGTGGCTTCAACGCGCTGGCCATTCACGGCGACAAGGAGCAGCGCGAGCGTGATTACGTGCTGAATGAGTTCAAGTCGGGTCGCACGACGATCATGGTGGCGACGGACGTGGCGTCGCGCGGTCTGGATGTGAAGGACATCCGTGTGGTGATCAACTACGACTTCCCGATGTGCGTGGAGGACTACATTCACCGTGTGGGTCGTGCGGGTCGCAAGACGGCGGATGGCTACTCGGAGGGCACTGCGGTGAGCTTCTTCACGGATACTTCGGCGAAGGTGACTCGCGTAGGAGTGGAGTGGATGTGTGAGTGTGTAGGAACTGATCAAGGTCTTGCGTGATGCGCATCAGGATGTGCCTCCCGAGTTGGAGCGTTATGCGTATTCTTCGTACGGCGGTGGTAGTTCTCGTTATGGCGGAAGCCGCTATGGCGGTCGCGGCTACTCGAGCCATGGAATGACAGGCAGTAACAATGTCCCGATTGGCAGTAGTTATTGATGTGTATTAGGGTCCGTTGTTTGTTGGTGCTTGCGATGCGTTGCGAATCTGAATTGCCGAACAAACAGAGTAAGAGCGATAGGTCACGCGAACAAACGGATCCGTCAGAATGAGCTGCATCTCCCTCTGGGTTTGCTTTAGAATATGCACGATCTTCTCCAATGCGTTCTCCTGATTCTGCAAGAACTACCCAATCACAACGAAGCACACATCTGTACTTTCAACACATTTTCCGCATCTTCCAGCTTCACGGAATCCTCGGGAAGAGTGATGCCGTACGTATTCAGCGCATTGTACACCGCGGAAAGCCTGCTCTGCAAACCCGACGTACCAGTAAAGGAAGAGCATTCAGCGACGCAAAAGGATATGATGGCAGGGTCACCGCTCGCTGCAATTTGACGAGAGTCTCTACGAACGCTTCGTTGGTGACGACGACCTGCGATTTGGCCGATTTCGATTCCAGCTTTCCGATCACGCGAATCAGCTTCTCCTCCAACTCCGCCTGCTTCGCATCGCACTGTCGCGCCATGCGGTCGCACTCCGACACCAGAAGGCGGGTTTGCTTGATGGCGTTGTTCAGCACGTCCATATTCTCGTTCACGCTCTGGATCACCTTCTTCTGACTCTCCATGCGCGTCTTCAGTCCCTCAAATCCGTGGATGATTACGGGTACCATGTTCTATACATGAACAGTCAGCGAGAGGGCCACCTCAGGGTCTGGATTCTCTTTCAAATACTTGCCGTACAAAGAGCGATTCTTTTCATCTCTCAAGTAACTACTCGTGACCGCCATCCGTAAGAAACTACTCCTCTCGCAAGTTCGGTGGACAGTAGTTGAACATCACGCAGGAGAAGACAGTGTCATCCTGGTTTGCAGTATTTTGAAGTCTGCAGCTCACAGCACCCATCCATCACTACATATATTTATAATTCTGGAGAATCAGCGAAACTGGATTCACAGCGGGCTGCTGCATTTGTGTATTGTTGCCAAATCCTCCAAACGCCTGCTGGTTTGACGTATTGAATCCAGTCTGTCCGAAGCTGAACCCTGTTGAAGATCCTCCCTTATTGGCGTTATTGCCGAAACCACCAAAGGAAAAGCCACTCATTCCTATCCTCTATGATCTGTCAAGCGACGAAGCGATAGGAAAGGATGAACTGGGATGAGGACGCGAGCATGGGTGTGTGATTCAAGTGGAGTGGGAATTCAGAGCCGTTTTGCTAGTGAGCGTCATCGAGCGACAACAAACACGTTTTAGCCATAATCGTGGGTTACCAAGAACAGATTGGTGCGTTCTGTAATCACGCGACAAAGAGAGCAGTCATCTAGCAGTGATCCTCCCTTCCTCTCCCTACCCGTGTGGTAATGCATCGACACATTGTACAACGCGTAGGAGGACCCTGCCACGAACTTAAAGTCGCTAGCAAAGCCTCCTCTCTCTCTCACCGTCCCCAAGTGGTACAGCGACATTGAATTGTCGTCGCCGTCCGTAATGATGAACCGCAGTTTGGGAAGGACTGGATATCACTCACATCACCGTCACTCACTCTCGAAGTTCATGGCGTTCTTGTACTTCATCACTCCCCTCTTGTTGAAGAAGTGGTTGCTCTCGTCCATCACCCAGCTGTCCTCCCCGAACACCACGCTCTCCAGGTTACGCAACTCTTCGCCTCACACCACTCCCATTCGCTCACCCTTCAGCGTCAGCAGCGTGGAGGAGTGGAACGCGCCGCAACCGAAAATGACCGTCTTCAGCGCGTTCAACTCTGTCCGTGACACCACACACTCTCGCCTACTGGCCAAGTAGAACCGCGGGGCGTTGCAGAAGGGACCCGCAGTGTAGTCTTGCTCCAAACTGCCGATCACGAGTTTGGTGAGCGAAGGCAAGTTGTTGACGGCCACGTCGTCGAAGAAGGGGAACGACCCGGCTCCGATCACGATGTCCTTCAGCTTGTAGCAGGAGAAGAAGGAGGCCTGCGAGGCGTCACCACAGGTGAAGGAATGGTGCCCGATCATCAGGTGACGCAGAGCCGGCAGCGCGGAGATGTTCACGCTCTCCACGAACTTGGCGCACTTCGAGCCGATGCTCAAGTACTTCAGGTTGTCGAGCCCGCGAATCACGAGAACGCTGACGCCGCAGTCGTTCAGCGAGTTGTCCGCGACTTGCACCATCTCCACCTTGTTGCCGATCGGGTCGAGCACGGAGCCGCAAATCTCCTGCGGGAGCTCGATCGCCTCGGGACGCGTGAACAAGAACCTGTACTGCCCGCAGTCACCCTCCATCAAATAGGGAGTGACGTGGAAGGGACTCTGCCGGAGGAGGTCGAACCGACCCGGCTCCAATTGGGGACAGTCTATTCCTTATGTCCCCAAACCACCCCAACTCTTCAAAGAGAACAGGGAATAGGCACTGAGGGACGTACTGTGGATGTTGTCGCCGAAATCGATCAGTTTCAGCGACGGACAATCTAACGATGAAACTCCCCGACAATTCGCACCTATGCACGAGAACGACGACTCGTCCTTCACGCCCACGCAACTGTTCTCGCCGAACACGACGGTTTGCAGCTCCGCCATGCTGTCGAGACGCAGAATCCGCACCTGTTTGAAGGACGCGGGCGGGAAGGAGACGGTGTTCAGCATGTCGCAGTGAAAGAAGAAGAGCGTGGTGCAGCTCTGGAGCGAACTGGGGTGATAGTCGAACTCGCTCAGTTGGTCCAAGTCGTTGAGCGTGAGGCGCTTCGTGGAGGTGAAGGAGCCTGCGCCAATGGTCAGAGACACCAACTGAGGACACGCGAGAACTTCGAGTCCGTCGTCGCCCTCCGTCTTGCGCGTGAAGCAGTTGCTGCCGATAACGACGCTTCGCAGGACAGCGTTCTTCTCCACGCGCAGCGCGTAGCTGTTCGCGAAGGAGCCGTCACCGATCTCGATTCTCCTCAGCTTCGGGAACACGGGAAACACGACAACCGTTTGCGCGTACGCAGCGCAGCACTTCCCGATCACGAGTTCTGTGAGATAACAGGGAAGTGTCGGGAGCGTGTTTGTGTTTGGCGTGACCTGCAACGCTTCCTTGTACACTCTGGATCGCTGTTTGATCTCGGTTAGGATCTTGTTGCCTTGTCCCGTCACCGTTGACACGTGCTGGAAGCACTTGGATGTCCAGACCAGCTCGCTGGCGGCACGAATGGCTACGCCTCACTCCGTCGCCACACACTCACAATCCACCATCACGCTGTCGAAGTTGTTGAAGGAGGAGGACTTGCCCTTCCCGATCTCGAACACAGCCAGCGCAGGCAAATCTACGCCTCATTCTCCATCCGCGAGCACACTGGAGAGAACCAGATTACCGTCACAATCACCGGAGTTGAACACGCCGTTGCCGATCTCGATCGTCGTCAGCGCAGGCACTTCTACCCCTCACTCCACGCCTCGACACCCACTCTGCAGAACGAACTCCTTCCCGTTCGGGAAACTGTTCGCCGCCACGCGCAGCGTGGTGAGTGCAGGCGCGTTGTCGATCACGAGCGACGTCGCGCTGGTGAAGGACTCGGCATAGTTGGGAGACGTGTTCGTGCCCAGCGTCACGGAAGACAGGGCAGGCGCGTCTAGAATTGGAGGCAAGAACACACGGGCACTTTTGATGGTAAAGGAGCGACAGGCGTAGAAGCTGTCTCCGTTGACTGTGAGGGATGTGAGTTGAGGGGTGTTGACCACCGCGAAGTCCCACTCGATCGCCTTGTTGAAGCAGTTTGAGTCGATCGCCACCTCGCGCAGCATGGGGTGGTTCGAGAAGGATATGCCCGTGAAGTAGAGCAAGGAGGGCGACGCACAAGAGAACGTCTCCAGACGAGGGAACAGCGTAAGATCGAGTGTTCTCGCCGTGTTCCACTTGCCATTGAAGCAACAGGAGCCGAAGGACAGCGTCCTGAGCTGGGGCAAGAACTGGAGGCAGAAGTCGTTGAAGTGATGGAAGGAGTGAGCGATGAAGTCGAGTTTCTGAAGCCGCGGCAGCGAGTTCAGCTCCAGGAGACACGCGTCCGCCTCGCTCTTGCTGAAACAGTAACTGCCGATGCACAGAGTCTCCAGCGAAGGCAGTTCTACTCGTGAGGGGACGATTCCAGCAGCACCGTTCAAACGACACACGCTGAAGTGAAGGAAGCTGCTCCTGCCGACCACCACACTACGCAACGACGGCAGCTGCGCGAGAACGAACTTGCGCGACTTTCCTTCCCTGTAAAACGCGTTCGTTCCGATGTCCAGCGACTCCAGTCGCTCCAAGCCCGACAGGCAGAAGTCGGCAGTTCCCGTATCGAAGGAGTCTCCGAGCGTGATGGACTTCACGAGCGCGAGGGACGACCACTTGAAGGCGCTGAAGAGGAATCGACAGTTCTTCGAGAGCGACACGGAGGTGCGGTATTCGACGGGAATCGGATCGTTGAGTCCGCTGTCCGTCAGCGGGAAGAGGTCTCTGTCCAGCGTCGTGATAAAGAACAAGTAGAGCGGCGAGGTGGAGTCAAAGCGAAGCGACGATAGACGCCCGAACGAGCCAGCGACGTTGAAGTCGAAACCGTCGCCCTTCAGCTGGGGAACGTCTACAGTGAAGCGAGAGCGATGTGGTCACTTTTGACGGAGAGCGAGGTGAGGTGAGTGAAGGACGCGGCGGTGGCACTCGTGCTCTCAAGCAGGGCGAAGGCGGGGAGTGACTCCAGCCGAATACTCTTCACGGAGGCGAACGCGCTGGGCTCGAATTGGATCGAGTGCAGCAGGGCGCAGTACGAGAGCGACAGAGAATACGCGCTGCCGAACGAATCAGCGCCGAAGAAGACGGTTTTCAGACACGGAAGGTACGACAGCTCGAACGTGCTCAGGCTCGCGAAGCTCTTCTTCGCGAAGTGGATCGTCTCCAGCGCCACGCAGTTCTCGATCGCGAGAGCGGTGGCGTTCATGAAGGCGTTTTCTCCCACCACGAGGGAGCGCAGGGCTGGGAGGAACGCGAGACGCAGCGACGCGTACACGCAGGCGTTCTTCCCGATCACAACGGAGTGCAGACGCAGCAGGAATTGCGCTCTGACGGTGAATACGTTGTTCAGAGCGTCGTCGTGGATCGTCAGGCTTTCCAGGTTGCCCAGACACGACACGTCGAACAACGTCGACATATCTTGCATGCTGTCCGCCGTCACGTTGAGACTGCGAACTGTCTGAGGACAGCTCCCATCGCCGCCTTGCCGCTGCACGAATTGCATCATTCGATTTGCCGCCTCGATCTTCTTCTTGCGCTTCTCCGTCAGCACTGCTCCTTTCCACCGTGCCAGATCGTTCTCGCTGATCAGCAGTCCCGACAGACTCAGCGTGAACTGTGTATCGATCTGCCTGGAGGAATAAGGAGTCTGATTGATCGCGTCGTACGTCGCGTGGTCGGGCCCCGTGAAGAAGGAGAAGAAGCCCTCGCGAGGACAGAACGTGTACACCGTCTCGGAGCGCAGGTAGTGCGTGAACGCGCCGAACGACGATGAGATCGAGGCATACCGTTCTCCCTTGTGGTTGAAGATTACGCCGTTTCCGTGCGGGTAGTCGTTCAACCACATGCCGTGGTACTTCACTTGACCGTTCTTGTAGTACAGATACCCCTTTCCAGAGCGCAGCCCGTAGGCGAACTCGCCCTTGTAGAGAGGCTTTCCGTCGCGAAACTGGACTCCCTTTCCGTGGGCCACGAAGAAGAAGGGCTTGCAGAAGATGTACTCTCCAACATAGAGCACGTTCCCCTTTTCGTCCAGTATCTCCATGTGGTTATCGAAAAAGCGCTTCGACACGTATTGCAGGCACCCGCTCAGATACACATCGACCGAGGATGGAAGGCCCTGATCGTTGAACTTCACGACAGGAGTGGGAGCGACACCGTTTTCAAGAGTAATACTCTTCCGGAGACCATATGCATCGTACTCGTAGGAAAAGTGCATCTGGCCCGCTTGCTTGCGTTTACAGTAGTAGAGAACACCGCTCCTGTAGTTTTTGGTTATGACGGTGTTCTTCAGCGGAGAATAGAACTGGATCGAGAAGCAGTCGTTCTGCTTGCGGAACTTGTTCAGCAACTCCTTCTTAAACGATACGCACGATAGGAGGCCCTTGTCATCGGCTGTAAACGAATTCACATCATACACAACGCCAGTGCATTTGTCACCGACTATTCCGTTATCGAACTGTATCTTTAGGAAGACATTCATCGCATTGTTGGCAAGAGTCACGGTTCCGGTAAACAGATGCAATAGTGAGAGCGGTTGACTCATAAGCGTTAACGGGATGTGCTTGTACTTGAATACAAGGAAGAAGGAATCATCATTCCCCTGAATCCTCTCCACTGTCGCTTCGCCGAGAAAGGACGCGTAGTTTTCGAGCGAGGCCCCTGGGGTCTCCATAGATTACTCTGTCGCTCATGACACTGAACGCGGTGAAGAAAACTGGACGATTTGTGGCGTGCTGATTGCATAGGCGTGGTCGTGGAGTGAAGTGTGTCTTCATAGAGGAGTCAACAGGAGCACCAAGCTCCTCTGTTCATGATCACTCGTTTTCCGTTTCCTCTCAATATAGCGATGACACTACTGAAAGAAAATCGATTCATCACACCCATTTCGCTATCGGCATCTTGACACCCATGTCCCTGCCGAGCGCGGCGAACCCATTCAATGAAATCTCACTTCAATACGGATATCAACCAGCACAAGAAGACTCAATACGATCTTCATTCCCCATGACGTATACAATTAGTGTACTGGTTTGACTCTCCGTTGAGTGCCTAGCTCGCTTCAAGGGGCGATTGCGTCGCAGTGAAGACGATCGGAGGAAAGGGATTCAACCTCATTGTGCTTGCGCAGGGCGGATTTAGAGTGCCCAACGCGTTCATCATCAGCGAAGAAGCGTTCCGGGAATACCGCTCGTGTTTGAATTGTCCCCCCGACGTGGACGACGAATCGAGTCTGACAGAAGAGCAGACTGAGTCAATACAAAAGCAGTTTGATGCATACGAGCTGAGGGAAGAGCTCGTATCCGAGATTCAGAACCAACTGCATGATCTGGTGAACAATTCATGCATCTGTGATCCCCTCCTCGCGGTGCGTTCGAGCGGAGTGACGGAAGACTTGGAGAATGCGAGTTTTGCCGGAATGAACGATACGATTCTAAATGTCCACTGTGACGTGGATTCTGTGTGCAAAGCGATCAAGCAGTGCTGGAAGTCACTGTACGCCTATCGGTCCGTCCAATACCGCGTGAAGAACGGCTATCCCGCCTTCAACACGTCGATCGCTGTCGTGGTTCAACTGATGATCCCCGCAGACTGTGCGGGCGTTGCGTTTACCGCCGATCCCCAGACCGGTTCGCGCGCTCACATTTCGTTGGACGGAGTGCGCGGAATGGGTGAGGCGCTCGTGAGCGGTCAGGTGAACGCGGATCATTGGTCGATACGCAAGCCCTACGGAAATCGCCAACTCTCCATAGAGAGTGAGACTCTCGGCCACCAGACGTACAAGCTCGTGTCCAACTATCCCAAGGAGGGAACATCCAAGGTGGAGCTGTCTTCCGAAGAGACATCGCATCCCTGCTTCTCCTCCGCTCAAGTACGCTCTCCCATTCGCATAAACGATAGATTGACACGATCTGCCACGAGGTGATCGAGATCGAGAAGTACTACCAGATGCCGATGGACATCGAGTTCGCCTTCTTCAACGACGTGCTGTACGTCCTCCAAGCACGCCCCATCACCCACCTGCTCTCCATCCCGAACCGTACGCCTCTCACCCTCTCTCCACTGTAGTGATCAACCCGCTCATTCACCCGTACGCCATGGAGTGGGGCGCGTACCTGAACATGGGCTACCTGCAGATGCTCACGGACCCCGTGACACCGATGGGCTACTCGCTGTTCCGGTATCTCTCCCACGTCTCCGAGAAGTACGTGGTTTACGTGAACGGCTTCGTGTTCATCAACGTCGCTGGCTTCATGCACAACAAACTCGTGCGCGCGTTCGTGTTGCGTGGGTACATCGCACTGTCATGACGTGTAGGGCGTTTCACGACTCTGGTGGACATGGAGGTGGCGGCGATTCTGCGCGAGGCGTACAAGCGCGACTACCCTCTGTACAGTCACCAACAAGCCAAGATCGCCTCAAAAGGACTCACACGCGAGTTCTTCAAACCCCTTCTCAAGGGCTTCTGGGCGTTGTGGAAGCGCCACGCGATGGCGGAGGAGGCGGAGAAGGAGCTGAACGCCACGCTGGACACGATGAAGGAGTCGAAGGAGGCGCTGGATCGCATGTTGGCAGAGAAGGGCGAAAACATCACATTCCGCGAGATGGCGACCGTCCCCTTCTCATTCATCACGCAGAACGCGCGGATAAAGGCCGTCACCTACTACGCGTTCGTGTCCGTTTCGACAATCGCCAAAATCTGCGCGAAGAATGGCATGAAGGGCGAGGAGGACCGGCTGTGGTCGATTTCCTCAAGAAATCTGGCGAAGAGGATGAACGACGCTGTGACGACGCTGGGTCACCTTCTGCGCGAAATGCACGCTGAGGACAAGGTGGCGGTAAGAGTGGAGTGTGGTGTTGAGAGCGTAGGAGCTGGTGGACAAGGAGGACGCGGAGGCGGTGAACGCATGGGTCGATTCTCTGCGACACGACGTATCGCCTCTTGCCGCGGCGTTCGTGAAGGAGTGGGAGGCGTTCATGGCCTTCTTCGGCTGTCGCTGTCACTGCGAACTCGACGTTGGGACCCCCCGGTTTTGACTCCTTGTCACACTAACCTGTAGGTACATCGACGAACCCTATCGCGTTCTCGCAATGGCGCTGCACGTGGAGGACACGCCCATCGTGACGGAGGAGGAAAACGCGCGCAACCGAGAGGCGGCTGAGGCGGAAATCAGGTCGCGACTGCGCAAGCGCGATTGGAAGAAGGTGCAGAAGCACCTGGCGATGGCGCGTCTGATCATGGAGTACCGAGAACACCCGAAATATGGGCTGATTTCGCTGTTGCAGAGTTACCGCGTGATTCTGCTGAAGCTGGGCGAGAAGCTGGCGGCGCGAGGCGTGCTGGAGAAGAAGGACGACATCTTCTTCCTGACGGCGGAGGACTTGCTGTACTGGGAAGACGGGAAGGTGAGTGGCGAGGACTTCAAGGAGAAGGTGCGTGCGGCGCGCGAGGTGTGGCAGAGCGGGTTCGCGATGGAACCGGCGCGTTTGATTTTCACGCCGGAATGCGACGTGGTCACCATCTCGCAGGCCTCCAGACAGGCGATCAGCCAGTTGCCGCCCAACGTGCTGAAGGGTCTGCCCACGTCGGCTGGGTGCGTGGAGGGCCGAGCGGTGGTGGGCGAGAGTCCGCACACGACGGTGATTCGCAAGGGCGAGATCCTGGTGGCGAAGTCGACCGACCCAGGCTGGACGCCGTTGTTCGCTCCGGCAGCGGGCGTGGCGATCGAGATTGGCGGTCCGTTGACGCATGGGAGCGTTGTGGCAAAGGAGATGGGCATTCCGTGCGTGGTGTGCGTGCATGGATTGGTGGAGAAGGTGAAGACGGGAATGAGGATTCGCGTGGACGGCACGAAGGGGATTGTGGAGATTTTGGATGAGAATTGTAATTGTATGGAGTCGTTTGTTTGTTGTGAGTGAATTGAGCGTTTGCGTTCTTCAAGTTACCTGTAAGGTATTTGAAATGGTCCTTTGAAGAGTACTTATAGTGTTCATCATCCTTTGAAGGACACTGAAACCGTTTGACACAGACATCGCTCATTCACCTCCAAACAAAGCACAACTCTCTCCAAAAACCATAACTTCTCAAAACAACGCACTTCAAACAAACCCCACTCTAAAAGAACTCAAAGCACTCAATTCACACTCTTCGCCTCCCCCACCTCCGTTGCTCTGAACGCGGGCAGA
>JANPWJ010000540.1:0-50864 GCA_027406325.1 Blastocystis sp. subtype 2
CGTACAAGCAGCGTCTGGAGCAGCTGAAGAAGGAGGAGAAGCTGGCTCGCTCCACGAAGAAGCAGTCGCACATGGAGTAAGGCGTTGGGATAGAACCACAGATTTCTTTTCTTTGTTTGTTCGAGAGCGCACAAACCGTCGAGTACGGGTATGAACACGACTGCGCAAGCACCGGTGGCCTCTAACAAGGGCGGCGAAGAGAAGACGTGGATTCAAGCCTATCCCTCCATCAGTGGGAAGGAGTTCTCGCTGGACGTGGTGGGTGCTTTGGCGAGGAGTGACGAGTAGGTCATGAAGAAGATCGGCGAGATCTCCATAGAGGAGGAGACGGAAATGAACAAGACGATCAACGACTCACTGATGACGCCCATCACTCCATTTGAAAGAGAGCTGTTCGATCTGCTCGATACGGAGACGGGGGAGCTTCTTTCCGTCGATTCCGTTTCCCCGTTAATGGACATTTTGAAAAAGGACCACTCTGTACTTCCGTTGCTATTCAGTAAGCGTGTAGTTGGTTGAGAGGATGATGGTGCTCGAAGTGATCTCCAACTTCAGAAAGGCAAAGATCCTGAGGCGGCTGTACAAGCAAGGGCTTCTGGACGTTCTTCGCACGTGGCTGTCTGTGGATGCGACTCCCGCCTCGGAGGCGTTGACGGATGTTGTCCTTACCTTTTTGAAGGAGCAGTGGATCACAAAAACGCTCATTTCCAACTACGACTTTGGCATTGGGAAGGCGATCGTGAAGGTACGGAAGAACGGAAGCGAGTCCAACAAGGCGCTCGCCGAAGAAGTGCAGCAGCGATGGACGGAGATACTGAACGCAAAGGAGAAGGAAGAGGAGGGAGCGTCGAATCTCGTGTCCCTCCCTGCCCAAGGAGTTCCAATTTCAAAGGGAATGATCTCGCTGCCGAGAAGCAACATTTCCGTGTTGCGCTCCGGCTCCTTCCCCGCCTCGGACTCCATCGCGCTGAACACGCGCAGCCGTCGTCCCATTGTGCTGGACGACGAGCTGGACTATCGGAAGCGACTGCGCACGCTGTCGAATGTGAGCCTTGCGATTCGGAGTGATTGGCAGATGGACACATCGCTGGTCCCCGTGAACTCGCCCGAGCGCGAGAAGGTGCTGTGGAACGTCCGTTGCCGCCGTGTGGACAAGCGCGTAGGTGCTTTTGTGGCGATGTCACGATTAGACGCGCTATCTGGTTTCGCGCCACCAATCGTAGTTGTCTCGCTTGGGACTCACCGTTAGAAATAACCGCTGCAACATCAAGCTCTCCGTCCGCCTGCTGTACACGGATGACAAGGCGGTGATCCGAACGCCGCGGAGCGACGTCCTCAGCGACAACGGAGACTACGTGGGGAATGGAAGAAGATGTGAGGAGTAGACAATCAGCTGCAATCCGTACTTCATTGATTACGTGGCGTTCTACGCGGGCAGCTTTCGGAAGAACATCAGCAAGTTCACGCAGATCGACATTCCCGATATTGACGGGCTGCATCCGAGTATTCGAGTTGGTCTTTGAATTGTGTGTCTGACGCGTAGGGCAAGTCCATTGGCGTGCGCGACGTGTTGAAGGTGCTGGACTACTTGGATACGGGCTACTGTGGGAAGGTGATAAAGGAATGCGCTGTTTGTTGGAAGCAACACGGGAAATGAACCCTGCTCTTCTAAAACAAAATCTCGTCAATACGCAACGCCGTGAGTCTTCGTCGGTAGCCCTGCTTCTTGCTATATCGGTTGCGCTTGTGATACTTGAAAACGACAACCTTCTTCTCCTTCACCTGCTGCTCCACCGTGCAAATCACTTTCGCGTTCTCCACGTACGGATGGCCGACGAACGTCTTGTGTTTGCTCCCCAACAGCAATACCTAGCCGTGACGCAACAGACGCAGCGATACGTTGTTCAGAACGATCTGCTTTCCAATGTCGTAGTCCAGTTTGTTTGTGAAAAGGAGATCGTCCTACGCATCACGCCCCCGCAGCGGCCGCACCTTGCCGATTTTATACTGTGTTCCCGAGAGTTGCACCACCGCGAACCAGTCGTCGTCTCCTACAGTCACTGGCTCGTTTTCCTTTGTGTGCTCAAAAACAAGGGCGTTCTTCTACATCGTGAGGCGCTCGACTCTCCCGTTACGTGTTGGAATTTATTATGGGCCAGAGGAGGCGCAACTTCTTTTACGGGCTCCTCCTGCTTTGGCTGCTCTTCGGCGACAGTTTCGGAAGGAGCCTCCGCCGCTTCAGCAAAAGGACGCGCGAAACGAAGAGTAGGCGCCGCCGCCACTCGCTTTCTTAGGAGTTGCATTCCCAGTCTCTCGACTGGTCTCAGAACGGAAACCGTAGCTCGAAGCATCACCTGAGATAATCCAATTGCCCAGTCCAAGCGATTCTGCTTTTCTCCAATGAGGAGGAAAATCGGCAGGAAAAGTGGAATCCGTGGCTCGTGGGTTCGGCGCTTTATGCACCACTTGGTTTTGCGCTGCTCCGTGAGTTCGCTGTGATGTCAGCGGAATCAGCGGCATCGGAGATCGATCGTGAGTGTTGCTTTTGGCGTGGGAGCAGATAAATCTCCCATTTCGGAGATTGAACACGGAATAAAAGGCGAAATAGCGGTGTGGGCGAGACGCAGTCCGTTCCCCAGAATCCAGCGAAACTCCCAATGGAATGTCCTCTTCTCCACGCACTCTTTGTAAACACCGGTCCCCTTAGAAATCACTTCTGGGTACGCGACACTCGTAGCTACGAGTTGATCCATAGAATGAAGCAGAACAACGATGCAAAGCCCAGTTTGCAGGTTTGGCATTTTGTAGCGATTGTACAGATCTCCACGTGGATTGTGAGTCGTAGATTCTTGCTATCCTCTACTACCAGATTCCATTCCTTCGCTGCGCTGAATTGGACATTGTTTCTGGAGCGGTGATTGCGTTTTGTCTGTACATCGTTTCAAAGCCATTTTTCGCGCCCAAATCCAGAGACAACGCCGGACGGGAAGCGGTGGCGCCCGCTCCTGAGAAGGAGAAGCGCCGTATTGTGTACAGCGTGGATTTTATTCGCAATCTGCGGTCTCCAGCCGATGAGAAGCACGACTACTCCATCATCACCAAGCCCGAGTCCTACGGCCACCACTCCCCTGCCCCCTACCGCAGCTCGCGCGGAAAGAGCCCCGATCCGTTCAACTACTTCAGAAACCACACGCCTGAACCTGGCGAGTACGTGACGCGCTCACCGCGTGGCCGTTTGAACGCCGAGGAGGAGCGCGAGTACGAGCAGAGCATGCGCGAGTGCACGCCCGACTTTTGCCACCTGCCTATCGAGTCTCTTCCGAAGGACGTGCAGATGGGACGTGTGCACTGGCTCCGGAAGAACAACGGCAGAATCCACGTGCTGCAGCCGATCAACGGCATTCGGGATATATTCTTCCACCTCCGGGACTGCGAGCTGGAGGAGGGCGACTCGATTCAGTTGGGTGATTCCGTGATGTTCGAGCTCTCGCTGTACGAGGGACGACTATGTGCTGTGAAGGTTAAGAAGATGGCTACGAAGGCGATCCCATCACCTGACTTCAGTCGACGCGTGATGAAGCATAGTCAAGAGCAGTTGCCTGCTGTGGACGATCTGCAGCTGAACTAATGTTATCAATGTGCTTGGTCATTCCATTGTCTCTGTTTGTTCAACAAACGCAAGAGGTGTCGGTGCTCGACTGCTTTCTTCTCTTCAGCAGCGGCGTCTGTGGCGGCGAATAGCCGAACAGCGAGGAGGAAGACGTGTCCATCGCCGAGGTGTCGCGATCGGCGCCGGGCGTGTTCAACGGCTGCGAATCAGGCCTCGAGAGCAATCGCTACCTTATATACAGTGGTGGTGCGTGGCGGAGACATGTATTTCAGGTATGCGTCGGAAGCCTCATCCTGCAAGAAGGAGGGAACCTCTTCAGAATCGATGGGCTGCATCAGGCCCGCTCCCGTTTCGTCGTCCGTGAGAACGAGCGTTCCCACCGATTCTCTCTACGCATAACGGAGCACGCCAGCGATGCCACCTGCGTTGTTTTGGCCGGGCAAGCGCAACTATTGAAAAAGCTCAACCACTTCTACGTGTAAGACCCGTTTCATGTGTCCCCCACCTGCGATGCGGCGTTCATTTCTTTGAGGTTGAGGGAAATGCCCTTCACGTTTCGACTCATGGAAGCCACGATGTCGATGGCTTTCACGAAGATCGCGTCAATCTCCTCCAGACACCTCGTTATACTCTCGTCGACGGAGCTCATGGAAGAGGAGCGATTCTCGGAACGGTTATTTGAATGGCGTCGTGAGGTCGGAATTCGTGGGCCCTCGACGGCGGAAAAGCCAGTGTTGCCAAAATCTGTCACGATAATTGTGAAACTCCCCTGTCAAAATAGTAATTTCTTTGACATATGTCTGTCTGTCAATAATCCTTGACATTTTGACATATTGACAGATCGTGTTTGTTCACAACACCTGAAACGCTTTTCTTGTTTTAGGTTATTGCTCTAGTACATACCCGGATATCTATCCTCGTTCATGATTGTGATCTGAATGACTATATGTGGGTATCTTATATTGTGACAAGCAACAGTTGTATCACAAAACAAACAGTTTACACTGATTTTGGAACCTGACTTGTGATGCAGTGCATTGTTGCTTGCTTATTATCCACAACAGGTCACCAATCATGCCTACGACCATATTCTATGTCCCTAGATGCAGAAGAGCACAAGAAAGTACGACTATTGATTTCATCGAACACACTGTATTCTGTAGTACACTTGTAGCACTATCGGTAGACTGCTCCAAATACCACAAGGACCAGTTGGTTAGGTT
The DNA here is from genome assembly GCA_027406325.1 of Blastocystis sp. subtype 2. NCBI lineage: Eukaryota > Bigyra > Opalinata > Blastocystidae > Blastocystis > Blastocystis sp. subtype 2. Next base: position 4,834 of record JANPWJ010000540.1, read on the forward strand.
TGATTCACTCCTCCTCACAGGAGCAAACGGAATCACACTATATCGTTCTCTGAGATTTCACGAAAGAAAGGATGGTATTGATGACGTCTGGATAAGAGTATTACGTGTAATAGCTGTCCAGCGTCTTTTGTAGCGGTTGAGCGTTCGTTCTCTATTTAGGGGTACATTCTCTCTCTGATAAGAGACCGATTGTCCAATAACGACAACAGGAGTTAATGATCATAAGGATGAACATTATCCCCTCCGAGAAGTTAAGGTGGTTTGAAGAACTGGCTGAAATCATCGAGAATCCTCTGGTTATTGTCCAAATTAGTGCTACAGAATGATCTAATTGCTCATTACTGTTTCTTTAAACAAATAACTGAAATGTCAATATGTCACTGTCTGTCTGTCAAGAAATATGTGTCTGTCAAAAATGTCAAGATTTTGGAAATGTCAGATTTTGGCAACACTGGGAAAAGGAGCAGAACTCTCACGCGTTATCGTTCCTGCACTTCACGGAAGAATGAGTACGAACAGTACGACCGCGATGGTGTCGTTATTCCCGTAGTTGTATCCATTTTCGAGGAACAGCTGAAGAACAAGGACTTGACCATCTCTGCAGTTGCCATATTGGTGAGCATTGGACGGAGAGCTGTTAGCGTAGTCGTTAGCCGCATATGTGGATACAATCAACACAACAACCATATCCGAGTTGAACCACTTGCTTGACGAGGCGAAGAGCGAGCTGCTGAACCACGCGAAGAACGATTTGGGCTGGGAGAACTCCATCAGTCTGGTGAGTCTCTCCAGCGGCTGCGAAATATTCATCCGCAACATCACGCGCGGCGTGAACGACGGAAACATAAATGAATGCCTGAAGAACGTGAAGGCGCGCTCCGAGTCCTTCTCGCGCCTTTCCCTGAACAGTCGTTCGGACATTGCGCACAAGGGGAAGCTGTACATTCGCGACGGAATGGTGTTCGCGGCCGTCCTCTCTCATGTGTAGACCATTCTCACGCACGGCATTTCCCGCGTCGTTCACGAGCTCTTCGCCAACTGCAAGGACTACAAGCGTCTCCACGTGCTGGTTACCGCGGGAGGCCTCGAGCGAGACGGGTATTGACTGATGTCGCTCCTTACCTCTAGCGTGCGTGTTGCGAACGAGCTGTCGCGACTCGGCATCCACACGACCCTGATTCCCGACTCGAGTGTGGGCTACTTCATGCACACGGTCAATCTCGTGATCATCTCTCGCCGCTCTCACCGCTAGGTCGTGATGGGCGCAGAAGCGGTGGTGGAGACGGGGGGCATCTTCAACAAACTGGGCTCCTTCCAGATCGGCGTGATGGCGAAGAGCTTCAACATTCCCGTGTACATCGCGGCGGGTGCGTGTGGAGGAGACGGCGTGAGTTGTAGAGGCGTACAAGTTCACGCGAATGTACCCGCTGTCGCAGAAGAACGTGCCCAACTCGGTGAAGGACCAGGAGCTGATCAAGCTGGTGCGACCGAAGGACCTGGACGCGAAGGTGGAGTTCGCGTCGGTTCGGTGCGACTACCTGCCTCCCGAGTACATCACCTTCTTGATCACGGACCTGGGCGTGTTGAGTCCGTACTCCGTGTCCGACGAGCTCACAAAACTATACAACTGTCGTGTTTGTTGACAAACAGAGTACGCTTTGTGCTGAAGCAGCCACTTCTCGTGAATCGCCTTGTGCGTCTCGTAGCGCTTGCGGAGATTCTTCTGCTTCGTGGGCGACAGCGGCTTTCCGTTCTTGTCCAGCAGCGGGAATCCAGCGGCGTCGAACTGCGAAAACTCGCCCGTTCGCTTGAACATCTCACTCGGCGGACAGTCCGGCGTGAGCTGGTTGGACTGTTTCTTCGTTTCCTTCTTCGCCTCCTTCTTCGGCAGCTCCCCCTTCACCCACAACGTGTCTCCCTTTCCGTCGATGATCGAGCAGTGGTGCTTGTCCGAAACCAGCTGTCGCACCTCGTCGCACTTCTTCAAAACTTCTTTGCTCACGTTTGTGTTCACTTCCTTGCTTGAATTCTCCTTCAAATCGGTGCTTGAACTCTCCTTCAATCCCTTACTCAAACTCTCCTTCACCTCCTTACTCATACTCTCCTTCAACCCCTTGAGACACACTTCTCTGATATCTCTCCTGAACTGACACAACGAATCCATCAACTCTCCATTCAACGCCTCGTTCTCTTCCCGTGGACGCAGCTGGAACCCCAAATCCGCCAACAACTCCTTCACAAACCGCAACTCCTCCTTCGTCGCTTCGCACGGCACACCCGCTTTGTTCTCGAGAATCGCCTTCGTAAGTGTTCGCAGCTCCTTCTGCACCGCGTTCACCACCTCGCGTGTGTTCATGTCGTCCGCCAGCGCCTCGTCAATGCCCTTGCGAAGAGAGCCAAAGCGACGAACCCACTCACTCACCGCCGCGCGGTTCGCGTCTCCTCTCATCCCACCCTTAGCCACCTCCGTCGCGACCAAGTCCAGATTCTATGCCTCACACGTCCTCGCCACACCCACATCACGCATCACTCTGAACTGCTTCTTGGCTTCCGCCAGACCGTCGTCGTCCCACTGCACGCGCGACCGGTAGTGGTTCAACAAACAAAACATGCGGAACTCGTCGCTGGAGTAGTCCTGCAGCAGCTGATCGACTACGCCTCACTCGCACCACCCAGCCCCACTCGTGATGAAGTTCTTCAACGACTTCGACATCTTCCTGCCCTGAATGAACCTACTCCTAACTCTCTCCCACTGCCACCACATGTGCCCCACGTGCACCATCGTGTCGCACCACGCCCGTCCCGAGTACGCCTCGCACTGCGCGATCTCGTTGCAGTGATGGGGGAACTGCAGGTCGACGCCTCCCGCGTGAATCTAGCCTCATCACGCCATACACATGGCTACATTCAGGTGGTCGCCGAAGAGAAGGTGACAGTTGCTGGAACACTCGATGTGCCAGCCGGGACGCCCGTTTCCCCACGGCGACGCCCAGTTCGCATTCTACGGGTGAGTGGGATGGGACGCGCGTACAGCGTCGTTCGTGAACTTCCAGAGAGCAAAGTCGCGCGGATGGCGCTTGGTGGGGTCAACTGCGATTCGACTCTGCGCGTCTTCGTCGGCGAGCGGAGGAACCAGCTTGGAGTAGTGGTAGAGCGGACTCTGCGTGTCAAAGTAGATGCCGCTCTGACACGGGTACGCCACCTCCTTCTCCACCAGAACGCGGATGAAGTCGATAATCTCCGGAATGGTGTCGCTCACGCGAATGAGCGACTTGGGCGTGCGCACGTTCAGCTTCCCCATATTCGAAAAGAACTCCGCTTCGTACTTATCGGCAATGTCTTTCCACGGCACTCCCGTCGCTTTGGACTTGGTGATGATCTTGTCGTCGATGTTTGTGATCCCCATCGCGTTGTACACATTGTACCCAAAACGGTAGTCTAAAATGCGCTGCATAATATCGATCTGGACGTAAGTTCGCGCATGACCGACATGAGAGGAGTCGTACACCGTCGGACCGCAGCTGTACCACGTCACGTCTCCGTTTTGGTGCGCGACCGGCTTCTTCTCTCCGGACACGCTGTCAAAAAGAACAGGACTCGACTTGCTCCAGGTGCTGAAGCTCCGCACGCATCCTTTCGTCACGCCACGCAGAGAGAGCATCATTCCATCCACATAAGAAAAAATGCATGCTGAGGGGTTTGAACCCTCGAGTGACTGAACACATCAGGACCTAAACCTGACCCCTTGGACCACTCGGGCAAACATGCGTCACTACGACTCTCCCAATACCCTATATCACGGAAAACCGAATTGCGCTCCTCGCAGTCATGTCTTTCCAAAAGCGCAAAACGTCGTACCGCAAGGGAGTGACCTCCACGACGCTCGATGCCTACCCCGTCCCGAAGGAAGGAGAGACGCTCGCTCGCATTGCCAACCCACGCGGAGGCAACATGTTCGAGGTACGCGCGGAGGGGAGCTGAGTCACACCAAGGTTGAATTGCCGGACGGGCAGAAGGTGCTGGCGTTGTTGCCGACCAAGTTCAACAAGCTGATTTGGATGAAGCGAGGCGACTACGTGATCGTCACCAAGTCGGACGGCCAGTTCACCACGTCCTCCGGCAAGCAGAACGGCGTGGAGTCGATGATTCAGCACATTCTGATGAAGGACCAGGTGAACCACATCAAGAAGGAAGGGTTATGGTATCCGCTTGGGTGGGAGTTGAGTCTTAGGCCGAAGGAGTGGACGGAGAGCGTGGCCGCGGAGAAGGTGGAGGAGGTGAAGGAAGAGGAGAATTCGGATAGTTCGAGCAGTTCTTTTAGCCTGGAAGGGAATCCCAACCGTCGTCGTTTTTACGTGGAGAGTGATGATAGCGATTCGTAGTCTGAGCGGTGCTTGTTACAAACACGAGACTAAACAACAGAATCGTCATCTCTGGGCGAGACGCCAAGAATCGCATTCAGGTCCTCGGAGGAGTACGTGCTCACCGTCTTGTTCCGCAGAATCTTCTTGTACTTGTGTCGCGAGTGGGAATCCTTGCTCTTCGCGTGCTTCTTCTTTTTGTCGCTCTTCTCCTTCTTGCTCTTCTTCTTCTCGTCCTTCTTCTCCTTCTCCTTCATCTTCTCCAGCACGTCCGAATGCTCCTTGTTCAAGTTGCTCAGCACGTCGTTGAAGCTTCCTATCGTCGAAATGAACGTCAGGTTGGTCTGGTCGCTCTCCACATTGCCCAGACCTAGGCGTGAGAAACGGCACCACCCATTCGCGTACCCAGATTCTCTGGACGCCGTTTCATTTGAATGTGTGTCTGCTGCCCGTCTCCTTCCTTTCCGAGCCCTTCGCCCTCGTTCCATCCCATCATTTTCATCATTTTCATCCCGAAGGACTTGCTGGCGGCTATCCCTTATGCCCAATCGCGAATCCATACTCTCTGCCCAGGCTTTGTTCTGCGTGCCTCCTAACTTCACGAGCGTATCCGACGACATGTGTATTAACTCCAGATTCAAACGCACAGGAGTTAACGGAAACGATATAGAACTTTGCCAACAAACACTCCATTGTTGCTGCTCCATCTTCTTCTGCAGTTCGGCGAAGCACTCGTCCCGGTTCGCCACATAGTACAACAGCTTCTTCCTCTGTCCCTCCTTCTTCGGCTTCGTAACGATATAGATGAAGTCCTTTCCCGCTACACGTCACAATCCTCACACAATCCAACTGTCCTTCACCGACTCGAGCGAATCATAACTGAACTTGCTCTCGATGGTCGCATACCCCTTCTCGATGCACTGCAGAATGTCGATCACGAACAGAAAGCCACTACACGTCACTCTCCGCCTCCACTCCGACTTCGTCAGCACAATCACCTTCTCGGTGGTCGGCGTGTACACATCCTTTCCCTCCTTCTTCGTCTTGATCACCTTCTTGCACGCGTAGTGCTTCACGTGCGGATTCCGCATCCACTCGTCGTACAACAGGCACTTCTTCCCGTCCACCGTCTTGATCATTTCTCTCTTCTCCTTCGGCTTCGCCTCGCTCTCCTGACCCGACGTCGGTTCTCGTGGGTTCTCCCACGCTCCCGAGGCCGCGACGCTCTCCTCGTCGCCCACGATCAGCTCCTTCTCTCGTTCTTTTCCCTCCATCCGGATGAGCTTCGCGATCCGCTCGAAGCCGCCCACAACGCGACTCACGAACCGACAGCCGCGCTTCAGCAGCGTCTCCACCAGCTCCGAGCACACCTCGTCCTTCCCGCTCGCGCCGGCGCTGTCCAGAATCACGATGTGGTAGTCGTGGGAGCGCGCCTTCCGCACGACGAGGTCGATGCGCTCGAGGTTGAGGAGCGTCTGTTTGGTGACGTTGCGCGACTGCGTCAGGTGGGCGCGCCGGTACTCGGGGAAGGGTCGTGTGTCGAGAAGGAGGTAGTGGAGACAGTGCGCGTTGCGCTCGATGCCGCGCAGCAGGAAGGTGTAGATCTCCAGCGGCGACGCCATCAGGCACGCGGAGGTGTGGTACGACTCCAGCGACTCGAGCGAGACGGTCACACGGTCGTTCAAGATGTCGTTCAGACGGTGAATGAAGCCGGAGGGCGTTTTCTGCATGAGGAGCGTGCCCTCGCGCACGATGCCGGTGATGATGCTCGCGTCGCACTTCCTCGCTCGCAGCTCCTCGTTCAGCGCCTTGCACACGGAGTCCACGTTCGCATCATCACTCGATGTCGTCAAGATGTCGCTCGTCTGCTCGTGGAACACGTAGGTGGACTCGTCGTTATCAAACGGAAGGTGCGTCATCAGTTCGAGCAACTCGGAGGAGGGATACGCCAGAATGCGCGCCTTGTTGGAAATCAGATGCGCCAGTATGGTGAACACGTGCGTTGCAGGATTCTTGTAGAAAATGTACTGGTCCCAGATGGACAGGAGGAGCGATTGGGACATGTCGTGAGCGAAGAGGGTCAGGAGCCAGGACGGCGAGTAGATGGAAGGAATGACGCTGTGGTTCTGCAGGTACAGCGCGAGCTCTATCCATGAGAGGAGACGGCGAGTCCAACGAGGATCGTGGTACTGCAAGAGGAGACGGATCATCTCGAACAAGTGCTTCAAAAACAGGCAGTCGCGATCGTCAAACACGTAGGGAAGGAAGGTCTGGAGGAACATGGAGAAGAGGAGAAAGATCCTCTCGAGCGGCGGCTGCGGGTCCATGAGGAGGAGGATGGCGACCATGTCGTGCATTCCCTGCCAGTAGGCCACCTGGTACTTTGCGCAGTACGTTGATATGATGGTCGTCAGTTGATGTCGCAGCTCCGACTTTCTGGGCTCCTCGACGGAGTTAAAGGAGCGTTCGACATCGAGGGCCAGCACGTGATCGTTACTGAATCGCTAGGGAGTGAAACTGCACTTCGCATTCGCTACGGCCTGTGTGCTGATCATCAGTTCGAAATCGGGTTCTGTCTAACGATGAGTAAGAATCAAAGTCGCCAACGCGTTCAGCCACGTCCAAAAGGACTTCCCATATCCGAAAGCGGAGATCCTTAGGGAAGGATCGATGCAACGAAATGATGTTTCCCGCTGTCGATTTCACTTCATCGTAATCGACGGGCCTTTTGTCCAGCAGCTCCTTCATGTGAACGTAGAGCTCGTCGTACTTCTGGTCCACGTCCATCTGCGAATGCCAAGAAAGAAGTGCCCTTTGACATGTGTCAACAAACACGGGATCGATTTAGTCCTCCTTATCAAACGCGATTCGCTTCGAGTTCAGGTAGTATGGACTAGGGATAAGCGCGAACGGGCACTCCCACCTGGAAGGATGAATCTTGTATCCAAAAATGGCGGGTTGGTACTTCGGCTTCGGGGTGGGAACGAGGTCGGGGTAGTGGGTTAAAAACAGACTCGCCATCTCCCTTCCAAAGAAAGCGCCATCCAACACTACACGTGAAGCGACAGAGTCATGACGACAATCATAGGGCGCTGCTGGGTTGTAGATTTCCTTACAACATGGACAAAACAGCTTCACTGAAGACACATTTCGCTCATGACTCAAACCGACAGGCAGTAAGCACGTGTATTCACAGCGCCAGCAATGGCACTTCCCGAAATCCCCACCTTTGAAGCGGTTGACCAGCACTCTCAATCCCTCGTCCGATTGAACATACCGCCTGTGAATCGTCGTGTATATGTCCAGCGCTTCCCGCTCCAAATCCCTCTTCTTCTGGACTAGCCATCAACCAAAGGGAGGAACACTACAGGAATCGGGCACAGCGCTCCTGGACTTGAATATGTATGAAACGAATTCGTGTAATTCGCTGGCATTCGCGCAGATACCATACAGATTGGAATCGTCGCTGTAGAATGACGGACTGACAGGACACAAATAACTGTACTGAAGCTGAGAGCAGAGGAACGACTCCAACGAAGGATCACTACACACTGACTTGTCTCGTCCAGAGCGTACACCGCCTCATTTTTGCTCGCAGAAGGACACGTTTCCACCACTTTCCGGCAATTCATGCTTCTATCCCAGGGATCAGCAGTAGCACGATAACGCTCTCCGAACGGAATAAGGAATCCACTGCTCACCTATATGGAGAAGCACGTGTTTGTGAAGAGGGGATTCTGACGATGCGTGCTTCTTCCTTGTTATGGACCGTACTCGAGCACGAGGGTTGGCTGAATCGAATGGCAGATGCGAACGCGAATCGCGACATCATCCCGATGGAGTGATGAAAACGCGTTTGCAAGCACGGAGAACACTCAGAAAGCGCACTTCACTCGAATTATCGATCCTGTTGGATCATGCATACCTCCGATGTCCTTCATTTCAATGCATTGGGATCGTTACCACCTCTATGTTGCAGAGAAGGAGAGAGGCAGAAGACAAGGACCGCCCTCCATTGTTTTCAGAATTCAAATCCTTGAGGAATGGAAACGGGTTCACAGAATGAGGGAAAGGACTACACAAATTCGGAATCGTGCTCTGACAGCGATGGCATGGCCTTTCTAGAAGGTGTCTCGGAGGAGCAGAGAGTATGTGTTTGCGATGGGCATGACGAATACCTAACAATGGGAATAGAAGCTGATAGAGAGCCGCATTCAGCAGTGCCAACAGCAGTTCCAGCGATACAACGCAAATCAGGCCAGGCAGAAGGTGCGTAGTCCTGTTTGGCTATTACGCGCTAGGTTTTTGACGTCATGTCGAAAGTGGAGGGAATTGACGAGGGGGCAGCGAAATTGGCGATCGAATCGTGCAGAAACAACGAGGTACGGTCGTTTGAGCGGAATCACGCGTAGTTGATTGCCATCAGGCGCTTGCTGGACGACAGCGGGTACAAGAGCACGGTAATCGGAATGAGCAAGGGGGAGATTGAACTGGATTTAAACTCGATCATGGTTGTGGGAGTGGCCGTGCGTTATGCGTAGTACCAGGACCGTCGTCAGGAAATCCGCGACGCGCTGGCTCTGGATGTGAACGAGGAGCGCGACAGCGATGATACGGACAATTGGGAAATGGCGGTCCGTTTCCAGACCGGCACCCCTGCGATTCCTTACGAATCGGACGATGACTCCGACCACTACTCCTATTCTCGCAAACGGAGTGCACATGGCGATACTCACTCGGAACGGAGGGCGACGCGTCTATGCTTGGACGATGCGCTTATCATGGTGTGTTTAACGCAATCAATTCATTGCTAGCTTGCCAACTTGGAGACGAGGGAGAAGGAGAATCTGAAACCAAAGGAGCAGGAATCCCCGTCTAAACCGACTCCCACGCCCGAGGCGAACAAGGAGGAGGACCGGGAGAGTTCTGTGAAGTCAGAGAAGTCAGAGAAGTCAGAGAAGTCGGAAAAGTCAGAGGGAAAGAGGCAGAAGAAGTCCAGAGATGACGACGACTACGAGGTGTCGTCTTCCGAGTCGTCCGAGTTCGACGAGGCAGAGCCGACGAGGAAGGAGAGCAAAGCCAAGTCGACGCTGACGAGTACGGTTGGTGATGGCGCGTGAGGCACAGAGGAGAAGGACATGTTCAAAGCGCTGTCCGGTTCGGCAGCGCGGCGAGTGCCCGCGGACGCGTTGCGCGAGCTGGGGTGGAGCGAGGCGCGAATCAAGGCGTTCCGGAACCGCGAGCGCAACCCGAACCAGTATTATTACCGTTTCAACGACCCTGGCGAGCCGCAAGCTACAGGCAAGTGGAGTGCGAAGGAGAAGGCGCTGTTTTTAAAGCTTGTGGAGGAGAAGGGAATCGACTACCAGGTTTGCGTTCGTTTTACCGTTCACCGTAGTGGGGCATTTTTTCGATGAACATTCCGGGACGCGTGGGCTACCAGTGCAGCAACTACTACCGCCAGCTGATCAAGGAGGGCGAGATCCGGGACGAGAATTACCGTCTCAATCACGATGGAAAGCTGGTTTTTCAGTTCCACGACCGACACGGGCGAAGCACGCTGTTGCGAGGCAGCCGGCGACGAGGCGGGTCGTTCAGCGAGGACGAGTTGAGCGAGATCAACATCCCCGTCGAGGAGGAGGTGAACGTGCTGCCTGTATGCAATGTTGTTGCTGCTGACGGAGTAGGACTACATTGATCCGATGACCATGATGCCCGTCGAGAAGCCCACGATCAGTCCGTACGGTCATGTAATGGGGTAGTTGTTTGTAAGTGCCGTCATACGCAGATACGATTCCTGGGTGAAGGTGCTGAATCGGAATCCCAAGAACACGTGTCCCTTTACGAAGAAAGTGGTCCTCGTCATTGGACGTAATCTCGTAGAGATTGACGAGACGCTCGTTAGTCAAACTCACACCCGAGAACATCGACGAGTATCGAAACAAGATTATCAACGCGAATGGCTTTGACGTTGATTTCCACTGTGAGTAGCATTGCAATGTAAACCTAGAGGGTGCTTTTGGGCAGTTGTTTGTTGGATGAAGCAGACTCTCTTCGAATACGACACATCCATCCTTGCAGACTCCGTGGAGGCGATTCCGAACAGTCACGAGGGTGGTTGCGCGGTCTGAGACTGATGTGTAGGTTTCTTCCTCTCGGGCACCTATCAGCTAGACGAAGCGACGCGGAAGCGGAACGGAAGAATCACGCTTCACCAACTTGAGGCATTCGCGTTCTAGGTCCAAATGAGCTTGTAGGGGGAGGAAAACTGCGTGCACACCTTTTCACATATCGACACGTCCGGTGTGCTGGATATGAAGTTCAACCCGCAGTGTGTGGGGAAGGATCACGTGCTGGCAATCGCTCTCTCTGACGGCTATCTTTTTCTCCAACCGCTGGACATTTATAGTGATGCAGAGCGCATGTGGGGCAGCGATGAGCGTATTCTTGTGGTGGACGAGAGCACGATTTGTCTGAGCGTCGATTGGAGCAACCAGATGATAGCCGATTCGGACCCACTGGTGGCTGTGTCCCTATCCAACGGACAGATGTCCATTTGCGGTCATCGTGATGGTTCCTTGGAAGTCCTCCAGAAATGGAACGCGCACACGCTTCCTTACACAACGATTCCTGCCGAGGTCTGGATCACGTCCTTTGATCCCCAGGACAAGAATACTGTGTTCTCTGGAGGAGACGACGGGATCATGAAGCTGTGGGACCTTCGTCTGCAGGGTGCGTCGTCACGACCGGTGGCGACGTGCAGCGAGTTTGAGGCGGGCGTGACATCCATGTGCTGGAATAAGGGCGATCCCTCCTATATCACCGTGGGCAGCTACGACGGGCACGTGCGTCTGTTTGACAAGCGGAACATCGGACACGCTGTGAGTGATTACGATGTCCAGAACAATGCGGGCATTTGGCGCATCAAGTACAAGCACAACGCAAACTACTATTTGGACGGCGCGGCCTCCACTGCGTCGGACACAAAGAACGAATTGCTGTTGGCGGCGATGCGCGCGGGTTTCATTGTGATGGACTACGACATGGACCGCCGCTTCAACGAGCGAGTGGTCTATTTGGAGCAGGGAACAGAATCGCTTGCGTATGGCGTTGATTACGTTTACAAGAAGGGATCGAATGTGAATCGACTGGAGGGTTATGTGGGCAGTTGCAGTTTCTACAACCACCTGATGCACGTGTGGAGCTACGACTATCACTCTTGCCCTGTTTGTTTGTCCACCGTTCCCTTTGCACAACACCGCCAACAACCTATTCCCATTTCCGAGAATCACACAAAGACTTAACCCTATCCTCCCCTTTATGCGATTTCACACGTGACGCGCTGTGCAGCGGTTCTGATGAGTAGCTTGCTGATCCTTGGACTTCTGCTGTCAATCAGTGCTGTCGGCGCAACGGACCCCAAGTATGCCTTTGCAACGATCTACTATCCCGGCGGCAAGCTGTCGCTGTCCGACTTTATCGGCATTCGCACCATGTACAAGTCCTTTCAGAAGATGAACTCCGTTGCGGATTTTGTGGTGCTCGTAACGGAAGACACGAGCGAGCACGAGAAGAAGCAGCTGCGTGAGGACGGAATGATCGTGAAGTCGATGAACATCGTCAATGCGTACAAGCAGAGGAAGATTCACGCGGATTACCAAAAGATGATGAATATAATCACTCTCTGGAGCCTTACGGAATACAAGAGAGTGATCTTCGTGGATTACTACACCATTTTCCACGAGAACTTTGACTCTCTGTTCAACTGCTCGTATCTGTGTCTCAAGGACGAGCAGCCACTCGTACGAGCCGCGCTCTCTGTATTCCGTAGATCTACCAGAACGACATGATCGTCATCACTCCTGGTCACGAGGAGACGCGCCGCATCTTCGACGACTGCGTCCACTCCGAGGCCACCTACAACCAGTACGCGCTGTACAACCGCTACGGCTACTACTCCACCGAGCTGTACGAGCTCTCGCAAGCGGGACCCGTGTTCGACATCGGCGACGCGGAGTCGGACGGGTACGCCAGCAGCGCCGCCCTCACCGGTAGAGTGAACATCCGCCGCTACCTGAACTACGTGAACTTCCCGAACATGATGTGGTACGAGAAGTTCAACTGGGATCTGTACAGCTGCAGCAACACGAAGGACCGCGACTTCCCCGTGTACTCGATCAGCTTCCACTACACGCTGGGCCACCGCGACTTCTTCCTCCCCACGCACTGGTTCGCGTACAAGTACATCTTCGTCATGAACGACTACTGGCTGTCCTTCCGCAGGGAGCTGAACGAGTCCTTCTTCTTCACCTACGCGTGGCTGCTGCTGGTGCTGGGCGCGTGCCTGGCGGTGGCGCGTTACGTCATCGGCGCCGTCTCCTATCTCACGGTCCTCCTCCACCCCTACGTGGGCAAGAAGCTGGTGGCGACGGGCATGGCGACGGGCGTGGTGAAGATGATCGTAGCCGCGCTGATTGGGGTCTTCTGGGACATTTCCGTGGAGATCGTCCCCTATCAGCTGTTCCCTTCGCAAGGCTACCTGTTCTTTTTCCTCTTTTACTCCTACTTCCTCTCCGTTCTTCTCCTCGGATTCAACAAGGCGACGTCCGTGCTGATGGGTAGCAAGATGGGATGCAAGTCCTCGTTGCTGCTGCTGCTGGGAACGCATGGTGCGATTGCTTGTCTGTGCCGTGCGCTTTTTACTCATGCATAGTCATGTACTTCTTCCCGCTCATCGAGAAGATCCCCACCATCTGGAGATTTGTCATCATGTTTATTCAGTTCTTTGTCGAGCTGTACTGCGTCTACTCGCAATTGAGTCCGCTCCTTCGAGACAATAAAGTGTCCTATAGTTCTCTTCCCGAATAATTCTTCCATTCGTCTGTTTGTTATGAGTCAGGAAACTGCGCAGCGGAAGAAGCCGCACATTGTGTTGGGCATTACGGGAAGTGTGGCAACCGTGAAGGTACTCGCAGAATCCTCATTGTAAGTCGTGTAGGTTCCTGAACTGTGCGTGAAACTGGACTCCTTTGCCACCGTGAGGAAAGCGACAGACTTCTCACGTTTAGGTCACAATTATCGCTACGAAGCCTGCCCTCACCTTTCTGGAGATCGCCAAGCAGTCGGATTGTCGCTTTCGTTTCAGTGTAGATACAATCCCGAAGCGTATGCGTCGTTCGAGAAGCTGCATGTCCCCATCGTTCAGGACAACGACGAGTGGGACCACTACCACAGCGTGAAGAAGGATCCCGTGGTCCACGTGGAGGTGGGGGAGTTGGTCCGTGCTGATCTCCAGATGCGCAAAGAGGGCGACTTGCTCGCGATCGTCCCACTGACGGCGAATACGTTGGCGAAGATGACGACGGGGATTTGCGACAATCTGCTCACAAGCACCTACCGGGCCTGGGGACGATCGAAGCCGATTGTCGTATGCACCACCAATAATTCTTTGTTCACTAGGTCGCTCCGTGCATGAACACGGAGATGTACAACCATCCCCTCACGGAGGAACAGTTGAACAGACTGCGTTCCTGGGGCGTGCATGTCATCGAGCCCGTGGAGAAGATGCTAGCCTGCGGGGACAAGGGGAAGGGAGCGCTGCCTCCCGTGGACGACGTGGTCGCGTACATCAAACAGTTGTTGTGCGCTCATTTGTTGGCAACAAACACTCCAGTTCTTCTTCTTGCCCTTCTTCGCACTCGCCAGGAGCACGGTCTCGCCAACGGTGTCCATAAAGAGACTCTACACATCACGCCCGCGTCTCGATTCTACGGAAGTGTAGAGCTTCTCCATCCAGGCGCAGACGCTGGGGAAGTTCTTTCTCTCCACCTCGCCAATCACGGTCGTCACCAGGGGGCGCAGACAGCAGGCAATTGTGATGTCGGCCACCGAGAGATCGTCGCCCGCGAGGTAGGGAGCCTCCTTCAGACGAAGCTCCAATCGACGAAGCAAGCACATGATGTCGGAACGCGCCTTCTTTTCGGCCTTAACGGATTAAAGCAAGAACGAAAAACGCACCACGGTGTTCACCTGCTCACGCGTCAGAAGACCCGCAGCCAGCCACACAAGGACGGAGAGAGGAACTTCCAACTCATTGTTGCAGAAGGCCATCCACTACTCCATGAATACGCAGGAGAAATTGCACCTCGTCCACGAGCTTCTTCTTCTCAGGCTCCAGCGTTCCGTAAAGCGGGGATTCTGAGCACAACTCCCTTCCCATTACGAATGGAATAGACAAACGCACTTTAAAACGTCATACGCGTTACTGAGCTTCACACCCTCCTTTTCGTAGATAGTTTCCTACAAAATGAAAGGACGCAACAGCGCGGAACGGGCTCCTCGTCAACCATGGTGATCGCATACGAAGTGGCATTCAGGGCTTTCAGCGTCACCAGAATCTACGCATCGATACGGAAATGAAGTCCGAACGCTCTCGGAACGCTTGCTGTTCTTCAACAAGTTCAACATGCTCTTTTTTGAGCCATTCCTCCTGCGAGACCAGCATCACCTCTGCATTCCAGTCCACAAGCGACAGCGACAGCAACTGCAATCGGCATGCTCCTCTGCTGTGCATGTTCTTCGCCGAAACTCGCGGGCGTTTCATTATCCCTTGACCCCGATCCCTTCACTTTTTCCTTATGAAGCGCGTTTTCCTTTTCGCCCTTTTGGCTATCACCGTATTCGGGTATTCCGTGGACTTTGAGGATCTCCCGACCTTTCTCGAAGACGACGAGGTTCGAGACGAGATCAGCCGTCCCGAATTCATGGACTTCATGAGCAAGTTCGGAGACGACTACGGATACAACAACACAATCGACGATATCCGCGAGTCGGATATGAAGCGTTTGAAGGGAGCCGTCTATCTCGATTACACCGGCTCCGGCATGTACAGAGAGTCGCAGATTCAGAAGTGCTCCAATCTGCTGCTGAACGGCGTTTACGGCAATGCGCACAGCCGCAGTCCCTCAAGTTTGAACACGGAGCACCTGGTATGGTTTGGCGTCGGAATCGAGCGTAGGTTGAGAACATGCGCGAGCGCATTCTGACTTACTTCCACGCGTCTCCGAGCGAGTACTCCGTCGTTTTTACGAGCGGCGCCACGGGCGCGCTGCACACTGTCGGAGAGATTTTCCCCTGGACGAAGGACAGCGTTTTCTATTACCTTGCGGAGGTGCGTGCGGTTGTTCCTCTTCATCCTAGAACCACAACTCCGTGCTGGGCATCCGCGAGTACGCGTACCGCTTCGGCAACGGCTTCCGCGTGCTGAATGAGGAGGATCTTCCCAAGGACGAGGCGTGCACCTTCAAGTGCGAGGACGACCTGAAGCAGATGTACGGGCACCGCCAGCAGAACTACACCTACAGCCTGTTCGCGTTCCCCGCGGAGGACAACTTCGCGGGCGTGAAGTACCCGCTGAGCTGGATCCAGCAGGTGCAGGAAGAGTACTTCCACAACGGGCACAAGTGGCTCGTGCTGCTGGACGCGGCCGCGTTCGTCCCCACCAACCGCCTGGACCTCTCGCTGTACAAGCCCGACTTCGTGTCGATGTCCTTCTACAAGATGTTCGGCTTCCCGACGGGTCTGGGCGCGCTGCTGATCCGCAACAAGAACTTGGACGTGATGAACAAGCTGTACTGGGGCGGCGGCACCGTCTCGATGGCGAGCGACAAGGACCACTACTGCGTGTTCCACGTGGGTTCTGCGCGAGAGCGTGAGGCGTAGGGTCGTCCGTGCTCGCGCTACGAGGACGGCACCATCAACTTCCTCAGCATCGCGTGCCTGCACTACGGCTTCGACTCCATCGAGGAGCTGGGCATCGACAACATCAACCGCCACGTCCACGCGCTCACGAGCTATCTCTACGAGCAGCTGGCGAGTCTGCACCACAGGTGCGTGTGCGTGGGTGGCATGACGCGTAGCAACGGCAAGCCGCTGGTGGAGATCTACGGCAAGCACAACGCGAACAACAAGGACGTGCAGGGCGGCATCATCTCGCTGAACTTCCTCCACAGCGACGGCTCGTACATCGGGTACTACGAGATCCAGACGGCGTCGGCGAAGCAGAACATCCACATCCGCACGGGGTGCCACTGCAACCCGGGAGCGTGCAGAAAGTACCTGCACGAGTCGGACGAGGTGCTGAGGAAGTGGGAGCGGAGGAGCGATGTGATGGCTAGACTGTCAGTGGAGAAGGATTCCTGCTCGGATACGAACGACATGGTCAACGGTCATCCTGTTGGCGGAAGTAGGCAGCGCGTTGGTTGTCTGACGACTAGTTCGTATCTCGCTGGGTTATTTGACGACGTTCAACGATATCATGACATTCGCTGATTTTGCAAAGCAGTATATCGACGCGTAGCCACTTGGCATGTTTGTTGGAGTCACTATTTCGTATGGCGAGCAACCCTTTGTTCGTAGTCGTCCAGGATGAGAGTGTACTGCTTGTTCAGCGCCTTTTCGACTCATACCGTTGGCTACACACGGAGACGGGGGAAATAGAGAGTGGGTGCTACTACGACTTGGCCGAGGACGACTCGTTTCAAATCGCACCGCAACTCGCTCTTCGGAAGCAACACTACTACGAAATCGACACTGCCCTGTTCAATCTTTTCCAGCTGCTTCTTCCTCCCAGCGACCGTGACCAGTCGAACGTACCGCTTGGTTGCAACACGTGGTTCTTTCGTTATCGGACGGAGGATCGCGTTTTTGTTGGGAAGAGCTCCTCCGACGCGGGAGAGGGGTGCGACATCGCTATCCGGGATATATGGGAATCGTTCTTCTCGTCCCGGCTAAAGCGGTGGCAAACGCAGTATGAATCCGTCCCCTCTGTCGCGTTCCTGCTCTTCCCCGATTGCATTCCGCGCGAGTCGGTGTCAATGCTGGAGACCGCCTTGCAGTCCTGTGGGATTCCCTCTGTTCAGTCTGTGTGTTCCTCTTCGATTCTGCCTCATTACTTGCCTATCCCAGAGAGGGATACGCGTATTATTCATCTGGACTTGACGGATTCCTATATCCATGTTTGTATTCTCCAGAAGGGTGAATCGTCCTCGGGTGTCTGCCAGAGCATTGATTCGACCCAGAGTCCGCTCACTCTCCTCTCGCAAAGAACGTTCAACTCCTTTTCCCACCCCCAGTGCCAACTATCTCCATCACAGGTGGATCTCTGCATGCGTCAGCTCCACCTTCAATGCAAGGCCGAAATCATCCAGAACGTCGAGCGCATCAGCCTCTACGAAGAAGGATCCCAGCCCGCTCCTCTCTTTTCCGTTTCTCTTCCCTCCCTCCTGTTCCAACTCCCCACCGCCGCCGTCACGAACGCTGCCGTGTACGCCGCCGTGAGCGAGAGTGGCTATCTTCAGCGTCTCCAGACGCTCCTCGCTTCGCTAGAGGACCAGAAGAACACGGTCGTTGTCGCCGAGGGCATGTACTCGCACGTCACATGTGTGCGTCGCCTCCTCCAGTCCTTCCATTCCCGGGTTCTTTACCGCGGCTCCAACAGTCTCTTTATCCAGCACTGCACCGATCAGATCAACACCTGCTTCGCGACTCTCTGCAACGACTTCTGCTTCGTCGACCACAACGTGTCGCTCGCCATTCAGGACGGCTTCGCGCTGACCGTTCTCAACAAGGGCGAGGCGCTGCCCTGCCAGCGCAAGACCACACTCACGCTCTCTCTTGCCGCCAACGAGGGCGTTTCACTCCACCTCCTTCGCGGCGACTCCATGCTGACGGAGGAAAACGTGCTGGTTCTGTCGGTTCCTCTCCAGTTCACGCCCTCGCAGCGCGCTGTCGGCAGCGTCGTCCTCCACGTCACCGTGTGCATCGACCGAGAGAACAACCTGATCGTCCACGTCGCCGACAGTTTCGGATCCAAGGAAACGCTCTCGCTCTCCGCGCGCGACTTCCTGAACTCCTCCAACAGCTCCAGACTCACCCCGCTCTACGAGAAGCCGCGTCCGCCGCGGTGCAGTCGCCAGCGCTCCTACTATCAGGGCGAGATGGCGGACGGCCGGGCGAACGGCTTCGGTCGCCTCTACGACGCGCAGAACCAGCTCAAGTTCGAGGGGATGTGGGAGAACGGGCTGTTCAGCGGGAAGGGCATCTACTACCTTCGCACCGGCGGGATGATCATCGGTTCCTTTCGCGAGGGACGGGTCGATGGGTACGCTGTGTGGTACGACGCGCTGGGACTGGTGGTCCAGCAAGGACTCTGTCACAACGTGGCGATCGACGACCCCGAGCCCGCCAACCCGTCCGACGACGCGAAGGGCGATCTGCTGGCGTTTGTCGGCGAGCCGATGGCGGACGAGGAGTACGACCAGCCCGTGTACGAGGGAGAGCGCGAGAACGGCGTGCCGAACGGGTACGGCGTGCTGTACGACCCCAACCACGTGAAGATCTACGAGGGCAACTTCGTGCGTGGCGTGTACAGTGGTCACGGCTGCTTGTACGAGGAGGGGCAGCTGAAGTACCGCGGATCGTTCGAGCACGGCGTGCCGAACGGCGAGGGCTTCGTGTACTCGCCCCAGGGCAACGTCGTGATGAGTGGCGAGTTTTTGGACGGACTGCCGTGGGGGCTGTGCTGTCAGTACAGTGACGACGCGTCGCACCAGATGCTGTTCCGAGGGTTCTTTCTGCGGGGGAAGAGAGAAGGCCTGGGTCACTCGTACGACCCCAGCACGCGGCGCGAGTCGGACCAGTACTACCTGCACGACCACCCGTTTGAGGGCGGGTTTGTGATGTTGTGCTCGCCCTTCCGCGACAGCTGCTGTCCCTTCGACGTGACCACGCGCGAGTGTCGGAACCTGCTGAAGCAGCGGTACGTCATCCTGTCGCTGAACGGCGAGAGCGCGCGGTTTCTGGCGTATTATCTCTCACAGAACCGCGTTCCCGCCATGTTTTCCGCGCTGACCATCGACAGTGTTCCTTGTTGTCCTCTCTGACCCGCAGATGCCGAGATCGCGCGGATCGACCAGCAGAACATGACGTACTTCGTCGACTTCATCCAGCAGTGCGAGCAGGTGGAGGCGCTGACGATCATCGATCATTCGCTCCGTCGCGTTATTATTTCCGCAAAGTATTGGAATCACGTCACGCAGCTGCACATTGCGATGAAGGAGCTGCAGGAGCTGACGATCTGCGATTTCAGTCTCGTCCACCTCCACTCCTTCCTGCTGCATGATCTGCCGAAGCTGTGCAAGCTGCAAATCGGAGATTCGGCACTGTGCGATGTGGACTGCGCGTACATCTTTCGTTGGCACAACGACTGTGGGTCACGCGTAGACGATGTCGTGCAGTGGCTGCAAATCATTCGCAAGAAGGGACGGCAGTGTCAGCTGAAGAGTGCGCATTGTGAGGACATCTCAGCGAATAGACCTTCCTGCACTGACAGAACTTTTCATTGGCAGAGGGTCTCTCATCGACGTATCCCTGTTCGAGCTGGAGGAACTGCCGTCTTTGCATACGATAGTGATTGGAAGTGACGCCACTTCTCTTTGTTTTTCGGGCGTGCAGCGTGCCGTGTTCCAGTCGCTCCCGTCACTTACTCAGGTGCACATCGGGAGGGGCTGCTTTTCGTTTACAGAAGAGGTGGTGATTGCAGGTGCGTCTTCGCCGTCGCTCTCACGCGTAGACAATCCGAAGCTGCATACGTTCGACTACGGTGTGGATAGTTTCTTCTACGCGCGTCATTTCCAGGTGGAGAAGACGCCTTTGCTGGACTGCGGTCGTTTCAAGGCGAACACGGATCATTTCACACCGAGTTGTGTCTGTTTGTGGAAAAGAAAAATGGGCCTACACGGGAATCGAACCCGTGACCTCTCGCACCCTAAGCGAGAATCATACCACTAGACCAGCAGGCCTCTGAACCGAAGCCAACACCATGATCCCATGACACAGAGGCACTGTCAGTTCGAGAGACAGCATTATCCTCCTGCCCCTTCCCAGAGTCCAAGGAGAGTAGCTAGCAACACGATGGGTATGCTTCTGTTCTGGTTGATTCTCTCTTCTCTTGTCGCCGGAAGAACGTACTACGATGTTATTGATTATCGTTAAGATGATGTGTAGGTGCTGGGAGTGAGCCCGTTTGCGGAGTTGAAGGCGATCAAGAAGGCGTACTACCAGGTTCGCAGTTCATACGTTTATTCAACCGTAGCTTGCACTGACAATGCACCCTGATAAGCTGAAGAACCCTTCGGAAGACGACAAGAATCGGTACATGGATGTCGCCCATTTCTCCGTCTCTCAAGAGTAGATCGTGAAGGCGTACGAAACACTGTCCGATCCGGAGAAGAGGAGGGTGTACGACATGGGAGGAAGCGATGTTCCATTTTGGTGAAACTGTGAGCTGTAGGAGGAGGAGTTGACCGGATTCTCGAAGGAATACACAAACCAGCCCTTCTTCTTCAACTCCTTCACTCCTGTGAGAAGGACTGCAGTGCCGTGACGTCTAGCATTACCGTTTCGAGATGAAGTTCACGCCCAAACTGCTGGCCAAAACGCCCTCCATCGTCATCGAGTACCCCGTTCCTCTCGCTTCGTTGTACACGGGCATTGCTGGAAAGGTCATCCACTACAACCGGTCAAGCATTTGCCCCGTTTGTCACGGCACGAGAGTGGATGCTCCATCCCACCAGCAGGTACGATTCGCCCTTCTGTTTCACAAAGCAGACGTGCTCCGCCTGTAATGGCACGGGACTGAAGGCGTATCCAACGCTCTTTTCCAAGGACAGTGGCATGAGCGTCACCACTCTTTGCCACGTTTGCGAGGGAAGTGGATTTGTCGAGGACCATGCGCATTCCTGCTCCAAGTGTCACGGAAGGGGGATCGTGCTGTTCGATGACGCCGTGGAGGTGAATGTGAAGGGGGGCATTCGGAACGGACATTCTCTTCTCTTTCGTGGAGTGGTCGTTCTCTGTACGGATGCTTGATCAAATAGGGACACGAGCAATTCAAGAGACGACGCGGAGATGTCATTGTCAAATTGACCGCCATTCCGGATCCCGTGTTTGCTGTGGATGGATATGCACTCCCTTCATTTTGCATTCATGAATAGAATCTCCATATGAATCTCACCGTGTCTTTTGTGGAAGCCGTTACGGGATTTGTTCGTGTAGTGAAACTCCCGTCAAATGAGAGCGTGGAGATTCGGCAGAAGAAACGAGACGGACTCAGCGCCATCAACTTGGACACCGTCGTTACAGTCCGGGAGCGTGGAATTCCCATGGGTCAGAGTGGTGTGAACGGCTCTCTGCTCATGCACCTCAAATCGTTCTATTCCGTTCTTTATTCTCGACACGATATCGAGAGGTTGAAATGGGCGTTAGGGGACGAATTCGAGGAAGTGCGTCTCTATCTGGACTTTATCAGTGATCGCGAGTTGTCTCTGCTGAGTGAAGAAACGGGGTATGAGTGGACGCACGAAGAGTTGATTTGGAGTGATCATTGCGAAATGACTGCAGTCTGCACTCCTTGTATCATGAATGTTGCTTTCTACGACTCTCGTCCTTGTTGCAACAAATGATGTCATGCCACACACCTTACAATATCACTTAATCACGAAGATAGTTCCGCTGCATCAAACGAATCACTTCCATCACGACCTTCTTTTCCTTAGCAGACAGATGACGGAAAGGGTTATCGCTATCCACCTCGTCCTCGTCTCTCTTGTCGCTCGTATCCACCTCCTCTTCCCGGCCGATGTCCTTGTCCGCCTTCGTCTCCTCGTCCTCCTTCTTGTCCTCCTCGTCTTCAACAACGCCGCAGTCCGCAATGCGCACCACTGCCGAAGGCTTGCCCTCCTCGGAGCCGCACTTCTCAATCGCCTCGACAACGTCCATTCCCTCAACGACAATACCGAAGGCGACGTGGTGTCCGTCCAGCCAGGGAGTGGCAGTCTACGCATCAGGAGGAATCGCGATTTCCACGGTGGTGATGAAAAACTGGGAACCGTTCGTGTCCGCGCCCGAGTTCGCCATGGAGACGATGCCCTTGCGGTCGTGCTTGATCTCAAAGTTCTCGTCGTCGAACTTCTTTCCGTAGATGCTTTCACCGCCCGTTCCGGTGCCAGACGTGAAGTCTCCCTACGATCACACGATCTATCTATTTCGTACGCCCTGAATCATGAAGTCGGGAATAATGCGATGGAACACCGATCCCTTGTAAGAGAGGGGATATCCCTTCTTTCCGATACCGTACTCTCCCGTGCAGAGACCGACGAAGTTCTTCACGGTGATGGGAACGACGTCTCCGTATCTATTCGTCACGCTGGGCGAAAACGCGGCTACAATCCGATTACGATTCTGCCCGCAGACTCGCCGTCAATATCGATGTCGAAGTACACGTAATCAGTGATGGCGGGTCTCTATTCGCATCATAATGCTCCCGTTTGGCCGTACTGCAGCTAGTAGAAGAGAGAAGCACAGAGCAAAAACAAGAACACTCTTCATTTCTTTTATGAAAGACGTTAGAATAGTACGGGACACTCCCGGCCAAATGGCCCCTTATGCAATGAAATGAGGGTTTCTCGCGAACAAACACGCGAAATGCCATAGGACGTTAAAACCTCTGTCAGCCACGTCATGCCGTGGAACTCCGCTTTTCGCTTCACGATCGCCAATTGCTTCCGAAGATCCTTCACCTGTATTTCCTTGTACATCCACGACCCGCTGCAGCTGCAGTAGCGAGAAAGACAGTGCCGCCGGATCTGCTGGCACTTCTGGCACTTCAGATCCTGAAGGATGAAGGCCATCATTTTGCGGTTGCATATGTTGATGATCGTCTGCTCGATCTCGTTCATGTCGTACGGACTGCCGCACTGGTCGCATTTCCACGGCTGCTCCGTTGCCTACGGATTACGTGCCCGCTGAAGGCGTACCGAGATCTGCAGGTCGGGGTCGCTGCAAATATCCAGGTTCCGCACGGCGTTGCAAAAGGGACAAAAGACCGCGGGAATCACGAACGAGTTGAAGGGGTCCACGAACTGCGCCTCCTCCGAGTACTCCTTCACGTGCATGTTGCGCAGCAGCTGTCTGCGCAGAATCACCACCTCCTGGTCGACGTTCTTCTCCATCTGCATCACCAGGCAGATCAGCTTCACGAGCTCCAAAATCGGATTCGTGAGGTTGTAGTAGCGCTTCAGCTCGTCGGGGAACACGTGCAGCTCCTGATTCGTGTCCGACAGCAATTGCGAAATCTACCGCTCATTCCATGTTCCCACCCCCACTTCCATAATCAGATCCTTCGACAGCTCCGTGCGAATCATCTTCCGCACATACTCCAGCTCCTTGCCGAAGATCTCGTCTCCCTTGCTCGTATTGCCATCGATGCTCTTAATGTACTCCTCGCGATACTGCAGCGGCCGCAGCAGGTACGAGTGCGTCACCGCCAGGAAATACGCGTTGAGTCGCTCCGGCAGAAAGCTCGCCAAGGACCACTGCGAGAACACGCCGCAGCTCTGCGCCTCGCCCTCGTCCGACTCGCTCCACACGACATACCCGGCGAAGTTGTTGGGGTTGTACCAGATGAGCGAGGAGAACACGTTGTCCGCGATGAAGTTGACTAGCCTGAACACGTCCTTTGACTGAACGGTATCGATAATGAATCTGAACATAACGGACACAGCAAGGGAGTTACGAGAGTGTTGACTTCGCGTCATCGAACGAGTACTTGTGCGTCGCGACAACAAAGCGGTCGTACGACGCATATATGATCCCTAACCCCATTCGCTTCAGTTCCTGCAGCATCTACCCATAATCCCCCCGAATTCTGCCATACCGACGTGAACATGAGATTCATCAGACGGTACACCACGCGCATCAGCAGCGGGTTGAACAACAACGCGCGACGATTCAGCAACCAACGATTCACGTTCATCAGGAGGAAGTTCGCCGTGGCGTTCTTGTCCAGCGTCACGTCCTGGAGGAGGTGGCTCACGAGCAGCCGAAGCACCTCGAACGCCTTGCCGCAGCCGTCGTCTTCGCTCACCACGTCGCGACTCTGCGTCTCCTGCAGGTAGTCACAGTGGCGGATCGCGTTGATGCAGACGTTGTAGCAGCGCATGTCGTAGCAGAAGCACCGACTCACTGAACTCTCGTTGTGGCTGGTGCAGACGAAGGAGTCGTCGAATCCCTCATTCAGCTTGTGTCCGCCGAAGTCGGGCTCCTCCTGGCTGCACCACAACAGGTGCTTGTTCTCCTTCAGCAGCCGCCCGTAGCACACGTCCATCATGCACACGCCCAGGTCTGTGCCGAAGTTGCACACGGGGATCTGCGCGTAGCGCGCGCTCTGCAGGCGGTCCAGGAATGAGTCGAACGACCCCACGAAGCCCGCAATCGCGTTCACCGCGACGTCACGTCGCCACGTCAGATCACTGACCTTTCGGTCGGCCACGCCCAACTCCTCCACCAGCAGAGGCGTTTCGTTCAGCGACGGCACTTGCGATCGCAGCTCCGTCTTCGTCAACGACGACTTCACGTGCACGATGTGGATCGTGTGGGGCGAGGACAGGAAGGTGGCGAAGTACTGGTTGACCGCTGCGAACGCCGCCGTCGCCGAAGACACCGTTTCCACACGCACCGAAAAATCGGCCGGATTTCTGGAGGGGAAGGACTGGGACAGCAGTCGCTTGTAGGGCACCTTGTCGATGAGATTGGTGGCGGCGTTCACCTCGATCACCGTGCAGTCGAAGGAACAGGAGGTCTTCTTCGCCTCGTCTTCGTCTGCCTGTCAAACCGGCTTGTCAACCCTACCGCTCAGCTCCTGGTTGTTCTCGCGCACGCGGAACAGCATCCAAATTCCGCGGTTACTGTCCATCATCCAGTTGTAGACAAAAATCCGCCCGATTCTTGCCGACTTGGTTCTACGCGTCACGCCCACCTCGCACACTCACGTCAGGTACGGGTACTGCGATGATGTGAGGTACACAATGTTGTCCATGTTCAGTCCCTTCTTGTCCAGCGCGACCACGTGTCGCATGATACCCAGCGAGGATTCCGCCGTGGGGAGGAAGAGACGACACACACATCCCGTGGTCAGAATCATGTTGAATTCAGCCGGCATCTTGCTGCCGTACACGCCCTCGATCGTGTCCAGGTCGTACGCACGCGACAGCGCGTCGACCGTTTCGCTCACCTTTCCCTCCCGCACCGTCAGCGAGTACAAGTAGCGATTCGGCTCGTTCTGCTCCATCGGCAGCGTCGCCGTCAGCGGGTGGAGCGACGGGTCTTCCAGCGGCTTCTTGCTGTTGAGGTACAGCGTGTGCATCACTTCCACGGGGATGCGCTGCAACTGGCCCGTGGGGTTCACTGCCCACAGCACCACGTTGGAATCCGCGAGCAGCTGGATCTCGAGGATTTGGTAGTATCCGTTGTTCTGCGACGCCATCGTGGAGCGCAGGGGGAGCGGACGATTCACCTCGCTCAGTCGTCGTCTTGACTCCGCCCACGTCGCCTTGCGTCGCTTCAGCCACTCGGCGAAGTCGCTCGATCTCTTCACCGACGCGCGGCTCTTTGCAACTATCGGCTCCTCGCTCGTCTCCCAGTCGGGTGTCACGTCTTCTTGTGGCATGTCCTCGTTGATCTCGTCCTCCTCGTGTGTGTTCACATCCCCTTCATTCGCCTCCATGCCATTCACCTCACGCGCCTCCACACCCTCTTGACGCGCCTCCACGCCCCTCACCTCGCGCACGCTCGTCGCTGGCGCCACGTGCTTGAACAGGTCGCTGATGCGCTTCTGGTTGGTGGTGGCGCGCTTCTCCTGCATCACGCGCCGCAGCCAGTCCGGCTCCTTCACGCGCGCCACGGGGTTGTCGATGTTCTGGATTCCCGCGGGGATCGTGATGATCTTGCGCACGGTGGTGGAGAAGCGGTCGATGTAGTAGTCCCAGTCCACGAAGTTGCGAATATCGAAGTCCTGAATGGAGTTGTCCTTCGACCACTTGCGCAGGAAGTAGTTGCGGATCTTGGGCTCTGTGTTGAAGATGGGCGTGGGAATGGCGCGTTCGGTGACGGGTTGTCCGGGCGGGAAGCGCGAGATAATCATGTTACAAGTGGTACCGGCGGACTACGCGTCAGTCACACACCACACACCCACCTTCACCATCTCGTCGCCCAAGAACTCCGCCAGACGCTTCGCCGTGGTGATGCCAGTGCTCTTCTGGTTGCCGTACTCGTTCAGCTGCTTGGACATCGACTTGGACTCGCTAATCAGCTCGATGAGCTCCTCATTCTCGATGTTCTCGCCCTGACTGAACAGCACGTCCAGCCACACGTTCGCCACCTTCGCCACCTCCTGGTAGCACTCCTGCAGGTCCTTGCCCAGCAGGAACTTCTCGAACACTTGCGACTGAAAGATTTTGATGATCTGCAGCTCGCCGCGACGCTTCATCTCGAACCCCTTCAGCTCCGCCATCGACCCGTCCAGGTTGAACACGGCGTAACGCTTCTTCAGCAGACGACCCTCTTCCGTGCTCGCTGGGAGAACCATCGCGCGGTAGGGACCGTCCAGCTCGAAGAAGATGCTGTTCTCCGACCGCGTGTTGAACACGTGCTTCACCGGGTCGATCTCGGTTTGGTATCTGCGACTCACGCCAACACGCCTCGCTTACTGGTGGTTCGTGTACAGCTTGTGCACCTGGTAGTTCAGCATCACGCACGGGAACGCCATCGGGTACACGCCCTTCTTCGTCTTCCACTTGAAGGACTGCGGGAAGGAGGAGGGCAGTGCGCACCAAATGCCGTCCGTGTCCAGCTCCAGCGGTCGCCCCACACGCTCCACCAACTTCCGCGCTCCCTACGAGTCAGAAAAGAGGGGGACCCCCACGGTGATGATGGTGCCGCCGAGATGCGTCACGACGCCGGCCATCTCCATCGATCGCCAGCGCGCGCCCTTGCGCATGACGTACCCGTAGAAGGAGTTGAGAATGCACTTGTGCGCCAGCTGGAGCGAGTCGTACAGCAGCACCATGGACTTGGCGGCGGCGATGCGCACAGGGTGCGGGTGAAGGAGTTTCGTTCAGTCGCACAAAGGATATGTCGCCCGTCTTCTCCTCCTCCGCCACCTTCTTGGCTGCGGCCTTGGTGAGCTTCTTGTACCTACGTGCTTCACGCGAAGTCGACACCACTCACTCGTACCGGCGGTCGCGGAACGCCTTCACCGTGTAGACGTAGAAGGGGTGTTCGCGCTGACACACCGTCGCCTCGCGCATCTCCACCGTCGTCTCCTTCATCTTGTGGTACACCTTGCGACAGTACTCCTTCGCGCGCTTCTTCACCTCCGCCGGCAGCGCCTCCTCCACCTGTTCATGTTTGTCCTTGCGGTACTGCAGGTTGATCTGGTCGAACTCGCTCTTGTTCAGCGGCAGGTAGTCGCCGCGCCACTTCCACGACATCACCTTCTTGCAGTTGTTGCACTCGTTGTTGTACGGGCACGACGCGCAGATGCTCCGGTTGGTGATGGCCGTCGGCTGCAGACGGTTCGACAGGATGATGTTCGGGTACATCGCGCCCACGTCGAGGTGGTAAATCACAGGCGTTTCGTAGCGTCGCGGACGGTCACGTAACATCTCCAGCATGTATACGATCTGCTGTCGGATCTCGCGGTAGTTGGTGACGTCGTGTCGTTTCAGCTACCCATCATGCACACCACCACACACCCACTCCGTTCTCCATCTCGATACTGAACGTCAGCATCATGTCGATCGACTCGATCAGCTCCTCGTACGCCGACGCGTCCATGTTGAACTCGTACGGGATGTCGTTGCGGTACACGCCGCTCTCCAGACACTCCACCGTGCCGCCGATGTACGTGTCCGTCTCCAGCAGGTGCCCGTTGAAGAACCGGCACGGCTCCTCCACCTGCTTGTTCGGGTAGATGATTCCGTTCTTGTAGCTCTCCACCGATAGCAGCATCTCGCACAGCGTGCCCGAGCCCTTGCGCAACACGTCCTCGCTCCCCATCGGGATCACGGTGCACAGTGAATAGATGAACAGATGCACGTACTTCATGTACAGGTAGTACGTCGCCACCGCATCCGACACCGAATACGACGCCATGTAAAACGGGTCTTCGATCGCAAATCGCAACATGTCCTCCGCGTCGATTTCAATTGGGTCGTACCCCAATTTCGCTCTCGTCACCGCCTTCAGGCCCTGCGATCCGTGCGGCAGGTAGCTGTCGCGTTTCACCCACGCGAAGCAATCCAAATGCACTAGATGTCAGAAAAAGGCTCGATTTCGCACCCGAGCAACGACCGCGATACTCGCCCATCACCTCGCGAATGCCGATTTCGTCCTGCATGTTGATGCCGTACACGAGACTGCGGTCGCGGATGAAGGGCCAGTCGAAGAAGTCGCCGTTGAAGGACACGAAAATGTTGGGCTTCTCCTCCTAAGGTGAAGACGGCGAGGGAAGTGTACCTCGATCAAACGGTAGAAGCGCTTGAGAAGCGCCTCTTCGGACGGCTCGTTGTATACGTGAAAGGGACCCTTGTAGTCGGGATGAGGAGTGTATCTGATGATGACGCGACAACGCGGGCAATACTCAAAATCGTTAATGTCCTTCGACACAATATCGCGGTTGATGATCAGAATGCCGCGGCCGTCGATCATGATGGAGATCATGTAAATCGCGTCCACCTCCGCGTTGGGGAACTTCAGAGGCGCCTTGCTACACTCGATATCGAAGGCGAACACCTTGGGGTTGGAGGGCGTGAGGATGTGTTCCTGACGCGTGACTTTGATGGAGCCGCCCTCGCTGCTCACGTCGTACCAGCAGCCCACGCGGATGTTCAAATCGATGCACACACGCGCCAGGTAGGGCACGTCGTACTCGCGAATGTCCGTAATGAGGGAGCACGGATCTTCAGACAGCAGGCGCGTGTGCAATGCCGTGTCAGACTCGGAGAACGCGTCTCCCTCCATGGCTACGCATCACGGTGAGAAGGAGAGCAATACACAGCGTGTTGGTGCTATTCGTCTTCAGGTACTCGAACACGTCTTTGCGAACGTCCAGCAAATCGCTCACGTTGTAGAAGAGGAGCTGGATGTACGTGGAGGGACTATTCCTAAACGACGACGACGGCGCACTACACTCCGGTGATATGCTCGATCTTGTCGACGTCCAGCTTCCCGACAATCTGAACCTCCGACAGCTGCTGCCGATACTTGCGTTCCATGAAAGACGCCACGATTTTCTCCGTTCCTTTCTTCACGGCAATGTAGAAGTACGGTCTGCATAGTCATTTCCGCGTAACCCGCGCCTACCGGTAAATCACCGTGGACTTGAACAAATTGCCGTTCTGCTCGATGAAGAAGCAGTCCAGTCCGGCCTGATCCGGCGTGCCGTCCTTCGACACGACCGTGTTCACCAGATTCAAAAGCCAGCCCAGGCGCTTCGGTCCGTCCGAATATGTTTCGTAGCCAAACTCTAAAGGAAATGAAGCCGACTGACGCAATCGCTACTCTCATCCAGCGCTTTGTTCTTTGCAGTTGTGATGCTACTCCCCCGTTGGTACTCCTTCGGATTCGATTTGAACAAATCCTCGATTTCGTAGTCAGAAAACTCGACCTCTTCCTCACTTTCCATCCCGCAGTCGAGATAATGCGCTCCGAACTTGAATGGGCGTTTCATCCTTCCGCCAAATCCCGCCATTTCTCACAACGAGAAGAAGAGTGTTTTGCAACGTAAACGGCAATGCTTTGCAACAAAGAGAACACTGCTTTGCACTTAAATACAACACGAGACCGTCATGCGCGTGCTTGTAGAACATCGACGTGCTGTACAGTCTCGAATAGGTCTCCGAAAAGGTGGCGGCGAAGTGCTTCGGACTCGCTTCCTCCAACCTCCGAACCACCTCCACCCACCAATCGCCAACGCCCGCCGTCAGCACCGAATTCAGATTCTTCTTGAGAATGAAGCCGGTTCCGAACGACGCGACCAGCTCCTTCGCGTTCTCTTCAATCACCCGCGCACACGCCGAGCCCACATAGGGGTGTCGTTAAGAACTGCACGACAAGAGGAAAGGATATGTTCTTCGCGAAGTACTTCAGCCAGTAAATGATGTTCTGCGTGTACA
The DNA here is from genome assembly GCA_027406325.1 of Blastocystis sp. subtype 2. Lineage (NCBI taxonomy): Eukaryota > Bigyra > Opalinata > Blastocystidae > Blastocystis > Blastocystis sp. subtype 2. The sequence goes on from JANPWJ010000540.1 coordinate 35,267, forward strand.
GGTTGGCATTCTGCGAGACGACCACGCGGAGCAGGTAGGACAGCACGGCGTCGCTCTCCATCGCACTGAGCGGCGTGATGGTGTTCATGTTGCGATTGTCAAACACAGTGTTCAGAATCGAATCAATCTCCCTCTCGTAGTTCTCACTCGTGATGTGTGTCTGCAGGAAGCGCAGCGCCGCGAGCTCCTGCACCTCCGAAGGATACGCCGTCACCACCTCCAAACTAGCAACGGCGTAGTGGCTGTCGACGAAGGATTCCACGCTGGCGTCGTGCAGGCAGAGAAGGAAGAAGAGAAGCGACTTGCGAATGGACGAATCGAACTCGTTGTGCAACACCACATCGCGCATGGGCTGAAGGTGCTGGATGCACCACGCGTCGAATCGAGCCGAATGGTCCAGCACGTGACGCAGCTCCTGCAGAATGGAGAGAACCAACGAGAAGAGCGGCAGCGAGTAGTGAGACGGGAGGAGCGCCAGCACGCTCTCCATGTACGCCATAAACTAACCATCATCGTCATTTGTTGAAACTACGTCAGCCACGTCAATCTCGCCGTTCTGGAGAAGGAGGTAGCGACTGCGCGTCTCGCGCTCCAGGAAGGATGCGTCGAAGCCCTTCAGCTCCGACAACGAAAGAGGCTGTTGCAAGACCAGCGGGATGTTCTGCGGCGACGAGATGACCATCGACGTCGTGTCCGCGGGGAGGAGCAGCGAGTGCGTTCGAGTGGTGAAGAAGGGATGGACCGTGACTCGGCTTCCGTTCTTGAGTTTGTAAGCGACCGTGAGTGGGATCGCGAAGAGGTGGCTCGACACGTGATTCAGCACGAACGGATTCTGTCAGTGAGGGGTCACAGCAATACCCACTTGGATGAGAACGAGCTTTCCGCGGGAAAGAACTGCCTTCACTTGCGGCAAGCCGGGCGAGTGGATCCATGTCTGGAGGAAGCGTTTCATGGATTCGCTCTCCTTCTTGCCCTGGTTCTGTCGCACCCAGCTCACAATCTCCGCTTCAAACAAGGCGCTCGAGTAGCAGCGGTAGCGGTAGCGCGTCACGAACGCGTTGAGCACCTTCCACAGGACGTCGCCTCCGCCCAGCATCTCCTCCACAGCGCCGATCACCATCGCGCTCTACGCCTCAGACGCAACACACGCACCCACCTTGGTGTAGCTCACGGGCGAGAAGCTGTTCACCGCCTCCAGCCCCGACAGGCCCGCGGACTTGATCGGCACGCTGTAGTTGTACACGTCGTAGTCGTAGTACGCGGTCACGTCACTCATGCGGAAGTGCAGCGAGCCCTGCAGCGAGGGATACGCCTCGTCGATGCAGCGATAGCCGTAGTACGTCGCCAGTCCCTCCTGCACGTACAGGTCGCTCCAGTCCTCGTTCGTCACCAGGTTGCCGAACCACTGGTGCGCGATCTCGTGACTGATCACATAGCTCACACGCCGCCTCTCGTCGTCGCCGCTGTTCGCGTCCACCACCATGTACTCGCCGCGGCACAGAATCAGCCCGAAGTTCTCCATCGCTCCCGCGGCGAAGTTGAGCGACAGCACGATCTGCAGCTGCGGCAGGGGGTACGGCTCGTCCAAGTGGCGCTGGAAGTAGTTCATCGCCTTCATCGCCGCCTCCAGGCAGAACTGGAGAGAGGAGGAGGCGTACCCTAGGAGTCATAGGACGGCGGAGGACAAACAGGGCGGGAAGAACACGTCCACACGCGTGCCCTTGTCAGTGGGTGCCGAGAGGACGTCGAAGTCGCCGACGGAGAACGCCAGCAGGTAGGCGGACATGACGGGCGTCGTCTCAAACAGAGTCTGCTTGTACTCGTCTAGGTCGTGAAGGAACGGCAGGAAAAAAACAGGAAATGCCATCGTCACCAACGAGCGTTACGGGGGAAGAGTCCTTCTATACGTGACCACAAAGAAGAGTAGTTACAGCCTCCGTGTTGAAGAGAACGCGGTACTCCGCGGGAGCGGTAATACGCACCGAGAAGGGCATCTTCACGCGCGGTTCGTCGAACGTGGGAAGGCATGTGCGGGCGTAATTGGATTCGAACTGGGAGAACACGTACGCCTGCTCGTTGCCAGAAGTGTCCTTCGCGTAGCTTATGTAGCATCCCATCAAGTCCTTTCGCATCATACTGGCGAATCGGATGGTTAGCGAATAATGTCCGGGAAGAAGGAGGGACTGGAGGCGAATCGCGACAATCTGCTCCTCTACGAAGTGAGCGATAAAAGGAAAGACTACTCTCGTTAATGTGGATGTCGTTAACCGCTATTCCCTGCCGATTGGTGTTAGTGAGCTCAACGGACATCATGTCCCAGATCATGTCCGCCGCGCTGAAGCGTATTTCCCTCACCTCCTTCTCGATTTCTAAATCGATAGCGGCGGAACCGTCAATCATCGTGCGCTGCATGTTGAACGTGATGTTCAGTTCCTCCCGCAGGGGCCGCACTTCCTGCTGAAGCGGATACGCGCTCGCTTGCGATGGGACTCGACTGTTCGTCTTGTACAAGAACACCACGCCGATCAGCACGCTGATCACCGGCACTGCGTATGCAAACAGCTGCTTTTGGATCATTCGCCTCCAAACCCGAAGAGTGAGGCGTTTCATCCATGCTGTTTGGGTCACTATTGAACTACAGATTCGCTCTGTAGCGCGTATATGCTTGCCCTTCGACGCGTTTCATCGTTCAGAATGAGTCTTCCGGCTTTCAGCGCAATCGCGGAGAATGCGTCATTTCAGGAAACGAAGTTCACCAAGGAGCAGAAGTAGTGCGTAACTGCACAATGTGATGGAGTAGAATTGAGTACGAGCGAGAGAAGAAGAAACAGAAGACAAAGGACGTGCAGTCGCGTTCTCTGTATACTGTGATGAATAGCCGTCGGAAGGAACAGCGACTGGCGCAGGAGCGAGATGCGCTGCTGGCGACCATGACGGAAGAGGAGAGGAACGCCTGGAAGGAAGAGCAGACAAGAAGAGGTACCATTTCGTGTATTGAATGACGCGGAGAGCTGGAGGAGAGAGAAGCGCTGGAACAGGGAGTGCTGCACGGCCAGAAGATTGCCATCGACATCAACTACCAGGAGAAGATGACGACGCGCGTTGGAAGCTGTAGGGAGTGATTACGCACAGGAGAGACTGAGCTTGGTCAAGCAGCTTTGCTTCGCACACAACGCGAACAAGAAGGCCAAAGAGCACATTTCGCTACACATCTGCGGATTCATATCCTTTCCTTTCATCATTCCGGGCTCCTTCATCTCCACTCTCCCAGCACGTGCAAGGCGCTCGCCGATGCCGGGGCGGATCGTTGGCCAGCGACGTTTCACGAAGAAGCGCTGTAATGGTCATTGCGTGGTCTTCATGGTAGAGAGTCCGTATTTGCTCCTTCCGATCTCGTTTACCTGTCTCCGGATGGCAGCGAATCGCTTCAACAGATTGACAAGACGAAGGTGTATGTGATTGGCGGTTTCGTCGATCGCAGTGTGAACAAGGTGGGTTTCTTGCACCTTTTCATGAAACCAGAATCAGAGTGCGATGAGGGCGTCGGAACTGGGGATTCCCGCTGTCCACTTGCCGATTAAGGAGTACTACCCCGAGTGTTCAAATCCGAGTGTGAACTGTGCCGATCACTCACGCGTAGTATTGAACGTGAACACCGTGGTCGAAATCCTGCTGTCGATGATAGAGACGAACGATTGGCGAACGAGTCTGGTGAAGGCCATTCCCCATCGGAAAGTGCAGAATCTGTCCAACCAGAAGACGGAGTACGATTATCGACGGATTGCGAGCGAGGAAGCGCTTCTCTCCCTCCCCATAACGCAATTGACCAAGTTCGAGATCAAGCAGGCGCTGGAGCGGTACTGCATCCAGCACAAGATGAAGCTCCTGTTTGAGCGGGAGGAGAGGGACCTTCCAGCGTCGAATCGCTTTGAAGTGCGGGCTGTCGTTGATGGAAAGCAGATCGGTCGGGGAACGGGGAGCAACACGCGCATTGCTGCCTCCTATGCTGCGTGGAGAGGGCTGAAAACGCTCGGCGTCTTCGATCAGGAGAATGGAGAGAGTGCATCCGAGTAATGGTTCTTTTAGTCGCGGTTTTGTTGATACGATACGACGCCTTGAGAACGAGAAAGCGCATCCCCACCCCCCAACTATTTGCAAGCACCGTTCGAGTCCCTTCATTGTTCCTTCATTTCGTGTCCTATCCCTTCTGTTGCTTCGGCCTCTTCTCTGGAAAGCGATCCCATGGAAACGATTGGAAATGAACTGAAGAGGGCATTGGAAGTGCTGTTTTGCAACGCTCCTGGTACGACTGAACAGCAGAAGCGTGACCCGTAGGAAATCAAAATGAAGCCATTCAGTGGATTCAAGAATTCCAGAACTCGCCTCAGGCCATCGATGCGTCCCTTTACGTGTTGAATTCGAATAGCAACAATGGAGCGATTCTGTTTGGTGTTCTCAAGTTGCTCGTCCAGCGAATCCTCATTGGATGGTCCTCACTCATATCCTTTGCGATGCGATTCGATCGACTCCTTCATGCGTAATCGCTGGACGAAATGCACACATTGTTTTCCACCATTCTCGATTACTGCGTGAACAACCCGAATCTGCCGCCCCATTTGGTCAACTCCGTCATCGACATCCTGGCGTCGCTGGTCGTCGTTCTCCCGGACGAGGGACATCAGTGTCTTGGTTCGTTTGTGCGTCGCGTGTCATCCTCAGATCGCCTGTTCTATTTGTGTCAGCAGGGCACGCTGAGCGCGACGCTCTTCATCCAACTCTGCGCATGTCTCCCGACGCTCACCAAACGACTCTCCAACTATTTCTGTATCCTTTACGAGCTCATCTCATCCCCAGCGTGCATCTCCCAAGAAGCGTTTGACAAGAAGTGGCTCGATTTCCGCCAGACCTCGTTCCACTGCGTGGATCAAATCCTCGACTCCCTCCAAGTGGACCAGATCCTCTCGCTCCCCGAGCTGTTCCACGCCGTCTGCCAGATGCTGTCGAACTGGTACCTCCTCAGCCACAGCGACTCCATCGACTCCTTCGGCGACGACTACTTCTACGAGGAGGCGGTGAAGGCGCAGGGCACCGCGAACACGAAACTGTGGGGGCTGTGGGATGCTGTGACGCGTAGAGTGCGGATTCCGTTCAGCCACCTGCGCCAGTACAAGTGCTTCGAGGTGGTGTTGCAGTGTCTGGACCGGCTGAGCGCGGTGCAGAGTGTGTCCGACGAGAGTGCGGAGTGCGTGTATCGTGTTGCCCTGAGGAATAGAACCTACGCGACGGTTCTCAGCACCGCCTACGCTACGTGCTACGACCTGTTGTTATACCCGTCGCCGTCTCTGCCTCAGCTCGGTCAGATGGGCGACAGCGGTGAGGCGTACCGCGCCGTGTTCTTCCAAATCCTCTCCTCGCTTCTCAAGAGCGTGACTGGCCTCTCCCTCGTCTTACCCGTAGCAATCCGTGCTCTTCCTCTTCCTCGCGTACTCCCACGACAACTCGCTGGAGTACGACCCCGTTCCGCACTTCATTGACTGCTTCGCTCGTCTCATTTCCGACCACCTCCACGTGTTCGCCGTCGACGAGTCGCTCACGCTGTCCGTGCACCGCCTGCTCGCACAGCTCATCCACGCCTGCCCCAACTGCAACTACTGCAACCTGGTGGCGGACGCGCTGAACGACTTCTACAACAACCTCACGTTCCACTACGACTCGATCAAGCAGGAGTGTCCGCGCCTCCTCGAAGTCCTCGTCCAGCGCGCCGTCCTGCCCGACTACCACTTCTCCTCCTTCCTTCTCCTCGACGAAAACGACCCGCTGCGTCGCTTCCGCCAGAGCGCGCAGGACATCGCACTCGTCCTCTCCAACTCCTTCCCCGGCGTGTCGTTCACCGCCTCGGCACTCATCGAGATCGGACTCAAGCCCTCGTCGCCTCTGGCGATCGAAGAGAGCACGCTATATCTGTTCAACGGCGTGGTGGACGCCATCGAGGAGCACTTCATGTCCTTCTTCTCCGTGGACGACCTGTACGACGACGAGGGCGTGTCCTCGCGTAGCCTGCAGCGCACCGACATTCCGCACGAGCCCTTCAAAACCGAGTTCGACTCCATTCTCGAGTACGTGTTCCAGCGAATGGACCAGTACGCGCAGAACCCCCAGCTGCTCGTGACGGCGTTGCAAGTCATGTTCTCCTTCGACAACTGGACCTTCTCGCGAGGCGCCTACTGCAGACAGCTCTTCGAGTACCTGGTGCAGTGCTTGGAGCGCGTGCCCGTCGTCCTCATCCCGCGGTTATTGCACTATCTCTGCCGACTGTACGAGTCGCCCTGCTTCGCCGTCGACGCGTCGCACATCGAGTCGCTGATGCGTCTGTCCTCCCACATCTCGCAATTCCACGACCTCGCCGTCTTCAAGGCGTACGTGCAAGCCATCTCCACCTCCATCTCCTCGCTGCCCTGGGACCAGGCGGTGGAGATGTATCAACGATTCCTCGCCTCCTACATGAGTGCCATCGCCTCGCTCGCGGTGTTCGTGAGCCAGAACGAGGGCGGCTCCGCGCGTCCGGCGCTGACGTCGCAGACGGTGGAGGAGGCGATGGTGAGTTTCAAGTGCATCGAGGCGGTGTTCGACGGGTGCGTGGTGGAGGGTCTGGCGAACGCGCTGTCCGAAGCCATTCTGCCGTCGATGAAGCAGCTATTCGACGGCCTGGTGCGGTGGCTGAAGCTGGACCCGTCGTGTGATGTGTCGTTACTGCACGAGGTGTGCTGTGTGTCGCTGACCATCATCAAAGCCTCCGGACAGCAGCTCACGTCCAACAACTGCAGCGTGATCACCTCGTTCTGCTGCGAGCTGATCCAGGACTCGTTGTTCATCCGCGACGCGCTGTCCATCATGGATTCCGTCGTGACGGACTCGTTCCCCGTGCTGTCGCAGGAGCAGCGGTACTCCTTCATGATGTCGATCCACTCGCTGTTCCTGTGGATGGCGCACACGCACGCGATCAAGAACGAGATTGACTGCGTGATTCTCATTCTGCGCATTCAGTACGTGTTTCTGAAGGAGGACGAGAGCGAGCTGCAGAGTCAGCAGCAGCTCGTGCAGGAGATCATGCAGACGACGCTGCAGGTGGCGAGCGAGCAGATCATCGAGGACGATTTCATTCGGTTGCTCTTGCGGAATATCATCATGATCGCCACGAAATACAGTTTGTGCGTGATGAACATCTACCCCGACATCGTCGCTTCCTGCTTCAGCCTCGCCTCCCTCAATCTGCCCTCGCGGCTGCACGGACTGATCAACGGACAGTTGGTGCAGCTCCTCACGCCGAGTCCCGATCTCGTGCCCGTGATGAACAACGCCGTACAGCGGGTCTTTTTGGAGAATCGCCTCCCTGTGCTGAGTCGCTTTTCGGAGGCGTTCAAGCAGAAGTGCGTTGTGTTGCTGACGTCTACGAGGAAAAGCACGACTCTCCGCTCCCATGTGAACGATGTGGTGAGCGTACTGATGGGGGACATGGACGAGGGCACGTTCGCGAGCAAGTACGGTACTTTTTAGGTGTTTCTGTTTGTTTCACAGTCCCCCGCGGCTCCGTGCGGCTCCATGTGGCTCCATGTGGCTCGCGGACTCCAGTCCACCTCCAGATACGAAGCGGAAGCGGTTGCGATGAGTAAACGCGATCCGTACGCGAACACAAACAACCGAGTTGATTCTCGAACGGGGAGTTTCATCTTCGGCGAAACTGCCCTTCCGCAGTTGATCAGAAAAACATTGAACGGATCAAATAGCTAACCAGAAATGCAGTTTTCTGAACCGAAAGTTGATACAAACAAGGTAGGACGTGTGCGGACACGAGTCACTCCCAGACCGAGGATTGCTTCCTCTGCGAGATGAAGTCCACGGTGGACTACTACTTCCGAGCGTACGCCCCCACCTGCGTGACGCAGAAGGTCGACGACCTCATCGTGAAGCGAAAGGAGATCGACGAGTCCGTGAAGAACAAGATCAACAGCGTGTTCAACACCTGCGAGCGCATCGTGGACCACTACATCCCCGACAGCACGTACGAGCGCCCCGAGGTGGATGAGGACGCCGACGTGTTCACCCGCATGAACGTGCTGTCCCGCGACATCTCCACCCGCATCTGCAACCGTTTCCTGCCCTTCCTGACCGAGAATCACCAGAAGGTGGAGGAGCACCTGAAGGAGAAGAGCGAGGAGGTGAAGCCGGTGATCGAGTCGCTGAAGAAGCAGTGCGTGGAGACCGTGAAGCCCGTCGTGGAGCCCTTCTCGCCCGTCACCACGCCCGTGTTCGCTCTGCTTACGCTGATTGTCTCGACTCTGTACCTCATCTGGAAGACGGTGGTGGTGGATCCTGTGAGCTACGTGTACGCCACCTGCAAGAAGACGCTGACGCACTACGAGGAGGGCCTGAAGGCGGACATGAAGCCCGACGAGAAGGGACAGCGACCGATCGTGGCGAAGGCGACGACGGCGTACAACCAGGTGAAGGACGGCGTGATGGCGCTGTTCCTGGACGAGCAGGGAAAGGTGACGCTGGACAAGTTCCAGACGCTGTGCAAGACGAAGAAGGACGAGTACGAGAAGCTGGTGAAGGAGAACGTGACGTCGGAGAAGCTGCAGGCGTTCTTCAACAGCGCCTCGGAGCAGGTGAAGAACGTGGTGGACGAGAAGATGGTGACACCCGTGAAGGCCGCCGAGGTGGAGGGCAAGAAGTACTGCGACGAGCTGGTGGCGCTGTTCACGAACGAGGAGGGTCGCTTCGACATCAGCAAGCTCCAGGGCATGGCGGGCAAGAGCGGCGAGGAGCTGAAGAAGGTGCTGGAGGTGGCGAAGGGGAAGATGGCCGACGGCAAGGAGCTGGTGATGAAGGAGGCGACGGAGAAGGTGACGGAGCTGGGCGACGCGGTGACGAGTCGCGTGGAGCGCGTGCGAGACTACACGCTGACGCTGGTGTCGGTGTTCGTGGGCATCATGCTGCTGTTCCCGACGATCTGCTTCCTGATGACCGTGTTCGTGATCTCCTACGTCATCGACCTGGACCAGATCGTGCCCTCGCCCGCGATGAAGAAGATCATCAGCGCGATCGACACGATGGAGATCCAGGAGAACAAGGACGGAAACAAGACGACGGTGACGATCAAGTACGATTCGGACAAGGCGGAGAAGCCCATCGAGGACGACGATGAGTTGTAAGTTATTCACTTTTGTTTTTCGGTTTGTTGGAAACCATGTCCCAACTGAAAGTCATCGGAGAGTCGCCCCAGGGACGGTACAAGAAGGTGTGCGCCAGCCGGCTGCGTTCATGTGTAGCTCAGTGAGTGTTTGGGATCTGGCTCCTTCAAGAAGGTGTACGTGCTGTGGTGAATGTGATTATGATAGATACCGCGGGTTTGATACGAAGCGAGGTCACGATGTGGCGTGGAACGAGATTATCGTGTCGGGTCTGCCGGAGAAGGAGAAGGAGCGGTTCGCCAGTGAGGTGGAGCTGCTGCGCTTCCTGAAAAACGAGCACTTCATCAAATACTACTCTTCGTGGTACGACGAGAAGCAGGACAAGATCATTCTCATCACCCAGATCGTCACGAGCGGTACACTCAATAAGTGGGCGCGGAAGCGATGGTTGACATGTAGCTATGTCAAAGGGAAGCAGCTGAGTATGGAGGTGATCAAGCGGTGGTCGCTGCAGATCCTGGAAGCGCTGAATTACCTGCACACGCGAGACCCGCCCATTATTCACCGCGACCTCAAGTGCTCCAACATCTTCATCGACGGAAAGACGTCCACCATCCTGATCGGCGATCTGGGCCTGTCGCGGCGACGAAAAGACGCGCAGATGTCGATCGCCGGAACGCCCGAGTTCATGGCGCCCGAGATCTTTGCGAACGGTGTGTACGACGAGAAGGTGGACATTTACGCGCTGGGCATGTGCATCCTCGAGCTCATCACGAAGAAGGTCCCCTACAGCGAGTGCACGTCGATTCGCGACATCTACACGAAGGTCACGGGTGTACGTATTTCGCATTGCGACGAACTCTAGGGAGAGCTGCCCGAGTGTCTGAATGACGTCAAGGACGAAGCCGCGAAGGCGTTCATCCGCAAATTGATCGCAAAAGCGCCGACGCGTCCCTCTGCGGGAGAGCTGCTCCACGATCCCTTCCTCAACACAATCACGCCTCAGGACAAGGAGTTCATCGAAGTCGACACGCAGCTGATCGTTGCATTGTGAGAGAAGTCTAACGCACAGGAGAAGGAGCGGCGCGAGAAGGAGGACAACAAGGAGGCCCTGTCTGCCTTCGCCGAGCACGAGGAGAGTTTGTCCGAAGGCATCGACTGGAATGAGGCGGCGGAGCGCGCCAACTCGGGCAACGCGCCATTGGAGAGTGTGCGCGAGGAGACAGAAGCCGAGGAGGACGAGCCTGTGGCAGTGAAGCAGGAGTCAAATTCCCTCCCCGAGAAGCCCAAAGCGAGTTCGCTGATCGAACTGCCGGACTCTGAACCGCCAGCGCCGTCGCCTCCGCACACGCCCAACGCCACCACCGACATGCGACCCTCCAGCATGACGTTCGGAGCCGAGGGCGCGCGGAAGGAGACGACAGATGCAAACATTCAGATCGCGACGCCAGTGCGCGAGATTCATGCTGTGATCACCCATCACCGCGCACTGAGCGCGCTGAGCGGCCATCGCGGGTTCGGTAGCGGCACGCTGAGTCCCCCTGTGATGGTGCAGCAGATTCAGAGTCCCGCGCGGTCGGCGCACGTGCGGAGCACGTCGATCGAGAGCGGCGAGAACTCGAGTATCACGTACGAGGGCGCGGAGGGTTCGGAGCTGGAGAGCGCGCACTCCACGCTGGTGCTGAGCGACGAGGGCAAGAACGCGAGTGGCGTGGAGGCGTGCAGTCAACAGGTGGGGGCTTGGGGGGTGCGTGAGGTGTAGTTGGTGATCATGTTCGACGGAGACGACGAGAAGACGGGCGACCAGGGCAAGGAGCCTGTAAGTGTGGGGATGTGGTGTGAGGATAAGGACTCGATCGAGAAGATGCAGATCAGCATCGTGAAGCAGGAGAACTGCGAGTTCACGTTCAGGATCGTGTGCAACTATTGTGGGTGTGGTGTGGTGGTGTGAGGGGTAGACAAGGATCACGACACGCAGTCGACGTGGACACAGGTGATTCGCTACACGTACGGCTTGTCCAAGCCCGAGAATCTCGTATCGGACCTCGTGAGCAACGGAATCATCAAGGAGTGTCTGCTGTGCGACATCGCGGAAGTGTTCGACGACTGGCTGACCGGGTATCTGGCGTACGAGATGAAGCGGCTGAACGCGAAGGACAGGAAGCCTGTAGCGGAGACGCCCAAAGAATAGTTGTAGTATGGCGTGTTTGTTGGACATCAGAGTTGGGATTGTCACGTTTCTTCATCGAACACAAGCAAATTGATTATCCATCAAACACAAACACATTGATTCTTCCTCAAACACAACACACAGATAGATTACACGTCCACACCCGGACCTCGCGGTGTCCACTTCGCGTACTGCAAGCTGCCCTTCACTATGTACATGCTCGGGATGTACGCCCGATTCCACATCATGTCGTTCTGCTTCTGCTTCTTGTACCTCCGCTTCTCCATATAGCCGTCCAGACCCAGGTGCACCGCCGTCACGCGATACGTGGCGTCGATCAGCGTGCCGCCCGTCTCGTACATCAGCGACAGCAAGTAGTTGTCGATCTTCATACGACCGATCACTGCGTCCTTCATCCGCCCGAACGGGAAGACATGTGGGAAGATAAAGTAATCCTACGTCTCACGCCCTCTACGCTTCTCTACCGCGCTGTCCATATTCCGCAGCTGCGTCGTCCGACTCATGCAGCGCTTCAAGTACGCCTTGTAGGTCTCTTGCGAGGACGGATTCAGCATGATGTAATTGCGCGAGTCGTACACACGCCCCGCGATCTCCACCTAGTCCTCACTCCCAACCCACTTCCGAACCATGCTCGAGAACTCCTTCTTGGCGACCTTTCTCTTCACCTCCTTCAGCAGCGCGAACAGCGAGGTGTCGAGGATGATGTCGCTGTTCACATACCCGTAGAACTCCGCGGCGAAGGCGTGAGACGCCTGCTGGAAGAGGTCACGAATCAGCGGCATGTTGTAGGGGTTGGTTCGATAGAACTCGATCACGTCCACGCCGTGCTGCTCGCAGAAGCGAATGATGATCGGCGAGTGCGTGAACACGAGGCCCTTGAAGGAGAAGTGCGTCTGGAAGAAGGAGAGCATCAGAATGTGGTTCGCCACGTTGTATGGAATCGTTTTCTGCGCGTGACTATGTCCCAATACACTCACCTTCGTCGTCTCCGCCGTCGTGAACAGGAGGAGGAGCACGGGCTTCTGGTCGTTGTAGTCGCTTGCGAAGGAGTATGTTACGGGAGGCAGCGTCGGGCGTTTCAGGGTTCCGAGGGTTTTGGCGGAAATGATCCTTCTTTTGGGAAGAGGGTGCTTTTTGAGCGTGTTCCAGCGAGGAGTTGTCTTCTTCTTTGTAGCAGGAAGTGATTCTTCTCTGGAGAGAGGGACATCTTTGATCGGAAGAGGCGGTGCAGCTTTCAAAGGAGGAACAGTTGACTGCTCTTTTGGAGGTGCTTGCGTTGATTCGGGAGGTGCCATCATTGATTCTGCACTCGGGGTTGGAGTGGGCGTGTCTTCTTCTTGAGGGATTACTTCTTCTTCTTGAGAAGGAGACATGGATTCTTGAAGAGTTGAAGATGCGGATTCCTCTTCACGAAAAGGGGAGGGAGAGCTCGCTTCTTCATCCTTACTCTCTTCCGAAGGAGATATCACATCTTCTAAAGACGGAACGAGCTCCTCAACAGACTGCGTGCCACTCTCCTTGGAAACACGGGGCGAGCCAGTAGCAAACTCCTCCTTGTCATCCGTGTGAAACAACCGCGGTGGAACGACAGTACTGTTGGGAACGAGAATCGATGAGGCATCGGAATCACTCTCCTTTTCACTCTTCGACGGACCCATGAAAGTTGTATTCACCGAAAGATGCGGAACTGCCGAGGGAGGGAATTCGGCTGAAACAGACCCGCCTTCCTCCCTGCTAGGGTCAACGCCTCCATATCGTACGATCGTGACATTCCCTCCGTTGATATTCTCCTAGGATGAAGCGCTCAAAAGAAACGGTACACGACGAGTTCCAAACAAACAGAGAGTTATGCACAACACTGCTATGAACGAAAAGTACCATTTCATCTTCGGACATAGACAGCAAAACAAAAGTGAACGGATCAGGTTACATAATGGCACAATTCTTCTTTTCGTTCTCATGGTAGGCTATGCATGAAACTACAACAACGGCCCAACGCTTCAAATCCGGCTTCGTCGTCAGAGAGCTCTGCAGCAGATCATCGACGGTCACGCTGCGATGACGGTGTTGCTGTCTCTTCTCCACCTCCTTTCTACTCCTCACCCACTCTCTCCACTGCGTACGAGAACTCCACGGTCTCGTTGTAGAGGAGTCGTCGCAAACGCATCAGCTGGATCTCGTAGCTTCCCGAATCGTACTCAAACGGAAACGACAGCGTGCTCTTCATCACGATCTCTCTGTCGGGGTCGCGCACCTCTTCAAAGTACGGAAGCTTCAGCGCCTCCTTGACCGTGATGCGGTGAGACGGGTCTGAGGGTTACAGAACGAAGGAAACGCTACTGAACACCAGCATCCGTTTCAGCAGCGCGATGGCTTCCTCAGACGCCGAGGGGAACAAAAACGAGAAGTTCGCCGGCTGAATGACTTCTAGACCCAAAAGGAAGTCCTTCATCGGACCGTCGTCCAGCCCCTCGATGTCCTTTCTACGCCTCAAACACGCCAGTCGCTGCCACTTGTCCGGCGTGCCGATCACCTCGAAGATCTTCATCAACTGGTGCGTCTCCGCGCGGAACTCCTCCTCCAGCTGGTTCTCCTGCCCTCGCTCCGACCGTCTCGAACTCAGCGGGAAACACGACTTCCCCGGAAAGAGGGCCGTTGGCTTCAAGCCCGACTCCAGCGTTTGGAGGAGCTCGGCGAAGATGCAGCCCACCGACCACACGTCGATCTCCGCGTTGTAGTACTCCTGCATGAGCACGAGCTCGGGCGCGCGGTACCAGCGAGTAACCACGTGCTGGGTGAGCTGACGCTCCATGGCGGGCTTTCCTGCCGGCTTTTGAATGCCAGCGCTCTCCACGTCGCTCTGTGTGTGATTTCAAGACGGATGAACGACCTTCGATTCCTTCTTCTCTTTGTACTGGGGCATCATCTGACGTGCCAGACCGAAGTCGATGATCTTCACCTCGTAGTGTTCATTCAGAAGCACGTTGGAGGGCTTGAGATCGCGATGCACGAGATTACCGCTCTATCAGTGAGCTCGCTGTGCTATCGAATACCTGCATATACAGCAAACCGCAGAGCAACTGATAGAGAATCGACTTCACGTACGACTCGCTCCAGTCCAACTCTCTTTGCGACGAATGGACCACCTTGCTTAGATCGCGACCACCATACTCCTATGGTAATAGCCATGTAGTGGCAGTACTTGGGCCATCCACAGGGAGCGAAACGTGTGTTGATCATCGGGCACGATTAGATCCCTAGAGAATACAGGTTAGATTCAATTCTCTACTTCAGTTCTGCAATGTTGGGGTGGTGGCATTGACGAAGGATCGTTATCTCCCTCAACGCTCTCTTTGCATCCGTTTTTGTCCGGAACACGTTGTTAATGCGTTTGAGCGCAACTCTTCAACATCAGCAGGAAAGGAATGGCCCACTCTTCTCTCGTCTCCTTATCCACGGCAAGATACACGGTTCCGTAGGCGCCTTTCCCCAGCTCCTTTTTGATGATGTAGCGTGAATCGATGCTCAGAGGGATTCCAGGAATACGTAATCCCGGCGTATCTTTCGTCTATAACAGGAACCGGCTAAGGACAATGCGAACTTGCATGGGTGAGTTCCTTGTGATATCTCCAATTGTGATCCTCCTTCAGAAAACTGTATCTGCGAATTCCCGCGGGAATTGCATCAAGCGGAGAACAGAATCAGTGAAAGGGATCAAATCGAAGAACGAAACGAGTTACCACCAGAAGAGTCACATCCAACGAGATTGATCTCTTTCCATTTCATCACCACACCCATCCTCACATCTCGTGTTTCATAACAAAATCCGAATTAACTGTGGTTGTAGATTCGATTACCATAAGCATCCGTCTCGTAGGACACCTGTCCCGGGTAGCTCTGCTTGTAGTTGTCCGAATTACTGTGAGAGCAGCCATAGCTATCGCGGTGGTTTCCGGTGTATCCGCGGCTCCAGTCGCTGGATTCGTGGCTATCCACATAAGAACTGCTTTCGTTACCCATTATTGAACTTGAGAATTAATAAATAATGAATTCACGAAAGGAGAAGTCCTGGCTGAAACGCTTTTGCTAGATAAGCATCCCGGCAATCTTTCTCAGTTAAG
Source organism: Blastocystis sp. subtype 2 (assembly GCA_027406325.1). Taxonomy (NCBI): domain Eukaryota; class Bigyra; order Opalinata; family Blastocystidae; genus Blastocystis; species Blastocystis sp. subtype 2. The sequence goes on from JANPWJ010000540.1 coordinate 50,770, forward strand.
AACTCCCACTCTCCACAAAAGGAACAACCCTGCACCCCACTCACCTTATGACCAACAAACAACAACACCCATTAGAATCCCATGAAGCCGAGCTC
>JANPWJ010000544.1:0-23487 GCA_027406325.1 Blastocystis sp. subtype 2
AAGAAATGTGAGAATCCGATTCGCGCTATCCAACGTACTAGCGGATTTGAGGCACGGCGTTGTTGGGGCATTTCGGTATTTGGCCGTGCCTCAAATCCGCACATGCGTTTCTCGCCCCATTTCTTTACGCGCCACAGACCGGAAGTGTGCAACAAACCACCTCATACTACAGCTTTTCGTTTATAATACTAAGAACGACCGACGGGTCAATGATCATGTTATCGTTTCCCTGACTCGCTCCCAACACGTTGAAGTAGTGATCGCCCAACAGCATAGATTGGAGATAAATGATGAGATGCACCGCCTTGTTCGTCGACAAGAAATACCGGTCATTCGGCATGCATTCGACCACTGTGACACCGCGACGCATGAACAGGATGTTGTAGAATGCGCCGCCGTGAGGACCAATCACCATGTCCACATTTGCCAGGAAATCGAATAGGCTGTCCAAGTCCGGATACTCAGACGGATTGAACACGACGAGTTCGTATCCCTTGGCGCTGAGAACTGGGGTAATGGCGTCGATGATCTCCCTCTCGTTCACAATCAGTCTTCCAGAGTTGCGCGTTCCCCTGCTTCGCGAAAAGAGCAGCACGATATGACGTTGCTGCTTCCACGAAGGATCCAGCCACGGCAGTCTCAGCATCTCCTGCGCCTCTTGCCACAGCTTAGGGTGCAACGGCGGCACTTTACAGCTGAGAATGAGTTTGTCCGCGTGCAGCCTATCGTCTTTCCACGGAAGGCTGTACGTGGAGATGATGTGATCAGAAGGAATACCTAATCGCTCGAGAATCATGCGAGGCAGCTTGTCATCGAAAGACGTATCGACAGCGTAGTAGACAGACTTGTCATTCGCGATGATGTCGCGCATTTGGACAAGCTTCGGTAACAGTCCGTCAATGAAGTGCTGGAACGACATGCACTGCGGAACTGGAAGATAGGCAAGCGTCCCCGAGAAGTGGCCTCCAGCGGGACCACCGTTTGGGACACTCTTGGAGTGATCGGCAGGCCAGCCACAATCGTACTGCCTGAAAGCAATTCCGTTCTCGATCACATCCAGATGACCCACCAGATACTTCTCTTCTTGCATAATCAGGACAGAATCCTTACTACAGCTCTCTGGGTGCTCCTTGCAAGGCCAGTTCGCGTACTGGTTCAGATAGTTCTCGGGATGCTTACAGATCGCGCTGTAACAGTGCGCGGAAGCCGCCTTCAGCTGGGAATAGTAGGAGGATATCGAGGAGAACGTTGGAAACGTCATGGCTGGCGTACGGAAGGGAGAGGGGATGACAAAAGGGGGATAGTCATAAGAGGTATGGGGTTGGAGCCTAAATGGATGTACATAGGCTTCGCTTATCTGACCGAATCCTGTAGACGATGTAGTTTGGGTAGAAGGAACGGAGGATTGTTGTTTTGACGGAGAGTGAGTTTCCGCCGCCCGTACTGACCCCGGTTCGATAATGCCCAAATCCGATATCACGATGCTGCCACCATTTGCAACGGACGAATCAGCATTCGCCACCAAGTTCGAAGATACAGCCTTCGTCACCCCCAAGAACAGGACAACAGATAGCACAAAGCAGAGAATGATAAACGCCCGTTGTATCTCCATTCGTCAACGAATAATGGTCAAACAAAGATGTGCACAAAAACAGGCAGATTTCTGCCTTGATGCAATAGTTGCGCTTACACCGTCAAATCCGTCTTATCCAGCTGCTGATAGGACACAGAAGAAGATGCGGTAATGTTGAGATAGCACGTCCAGAAGAGATTCGTCACATTGATGACTAGCAGTTGGTACTAGGGATCATGCGATAGAGGAAGTCACCACATTCGTGGGGATGAACATGAAATTGATGAACTGGACGGGAATCCACAGCATCATGTTGTACTTCTGGGTCTTCCAGAGGTTCTTTCTCACACTCTCCATCGCGTCATGTGGCTGGTTGTGGGTGCTCTAGCGATTATATAAGGTGTTTGGGACTCGCCTCCATGTAGGAGATGGACACGTAGAAGAGTGTGTTTGCGAACGGGGTCCAGATGAGCTACACATCACACAGAGATAGAGAGAAGGCCTGATCAATCGCCAGCTTGATCCCGATACACAGCAACGACGTTCCGGGGATAAGAGAACTGAGTAGCAGCAAGTAGTAATGCGCTACAACGGCGAACAAGCAGCCCCACACCATAAAGCGCACGTTCCTTCGCAATCGCTCTCTCTTGTCTATTCTTCAAAGAGCATGAGCACTTTCACTTTTCGTGATGATTTGCGACAGAATGTCACTGATGCTATTCAGGATTACGGAGGTGATACACTTGGTGAGAATTGGATGTGTCTACCCACTCATTACGAATTCATACACAACACGGATAGCGCTGTACTATAGGCCTCGAGAAGATCCATTTGTTTCTCAAGCGTGATGGAGTATGTGAACAAACCAACCATTGCACTAAAACTCTTCGTCGAGATCGATGTCCTCTTCAGGATAGTCTCCAACTATGCTAAAGACTTCTCCGCAACGCTCACCCTTCACGTTCGGACCCCTCACAAAGATACCGTAGTTCGGAGCGCAGTCAAATAGCTTCTTCTCTTTGTAGTACCCTTTCCGTTATCCATGCACACCATGACTACCGTTGTTGCGCCCCGTTGGCTCATCAAGAGCAATCCCGACCCAGTATCCTCCTTTTGCAGCGCTATTCATTTCCAGCACTCCCGTCCACTTGACAGTGCCCCTTCTCCCTCCAGGAGACACTTCACATCGATCTCCCACACGAATCCCATCCACGCTCGAAGCCGGATACTCCGTTTCTGCGTTGTGGAATTCATCGATGTGCTGTTGCTCCGTCTGCAGCTTGAAAGCGCGATACGTGTTCTTTCGCTTGTTGTAGTCCTCGTCGCTCATGACGTATTTCTTTACTTTTGTCTCATCGTCAAGACCTCCGTCCTTGGCCAGCGAGTTGGGATCCTACAGGGGATAGAATTGCAAAGTCACTACGGTGTCCGTGCAATGCACAACCATTCCGTTCTTGAAACCACAGGACTCGAGAGTCTCCGAATCGTTATTCAGGTCTCTGATCTGAATGATGAAAGAGAGGAAGCAGCTTGACCTTCTGCCCCGAAGAAGACTGCAACGCGAGCACTTGATAGTTTGCGGGAGTCCCCGTGTGGAGAGTAATCCTCTTCTTCAGGTCTGCCACCTATATGTGAAGAAGAGGAATGAAGACGACAGTCGACTTGAGAGGCAACCGGATATCGTGCATGCGCACTTTGAGGTAGTTGTGAGTGATGTCGAAGCAGACGATTCCTTCATCCATGTAGTCATACTCGTGTCCGTCCTTTGCGGTCACATACGCGCGAACAGCGTCTATGTCTTCTTGGGACAATCCGATACTCATGGACAGAAGCAGCAGAAAGGAAAAGAGTGAGCACTTCTTTCTTATGCCCAACTTTGGTTTCAATCCCTTTGTTCCGCGCGTGAATGTGTACACAACGGGCGTGGATACGGGCGATTCGAGACGATACTACAGTCGAGATGTGATTCGCATGGGGCACGAGCGGGTTGAGATCGACGCGACACTGACTCCCGGCGAGCCAGGAAGGAGGCATCAAACGCAGTTTGAAAGGGACATTTCGGAAATGGCGAGGAGAGAGCGCGAGTTTCCCTTTGCAAAGGATAAGAAACTGCAATTCATTGAGGGTGAAACGATTCAGCGGTCCGCCTCTCGTTTCGCGGGACTGAAAACGCACGAGGAGTACGTTTCGTTGATGTGGGAAGAGAAACGGCGTGCGGAGCTGTCCAGGTATCATTTGAGCAAAGTGGAGTTCATTGTTGTGAATCACATGTAGGACGAAATCGAAGAGGTGGTTCGGTTTGAAAAGGAGACGTCTTCGAACAAGAGTATCCCGGATCGTCTCACCTCCATCTACGCAAAGATCGAGTTGGGTCGTATAGAAGTGGAGAGGCAGCAGGAGGATGCTCTGCGTGACAGTGATTGCAGTTGTTCAATGTGATATGTAGGCAGAACTCCACTGAGCGACCTGGTGAATCGCGGTGCTGATGACTTCATCACTCTGTGATGTTGCCGTAAGTGGATGATACGTAGACAGCGAATGAAGAACAACTTCGTGTACGGGCTGTCTAACCCCGCTCTGCGCCAGGCGCAGGAGGGTGTTGTGGAGTTGCACCTTCCAGCGGTGGACATGACAGCGATGCTGAAGGAGGTGGACAGGGAGTATGTGAAGCAGCACCCGGGAATGAAGGGTGTGTTGGAGGAAGAGCGGGAACGCGTTGCGAAGGAGAATAGGAAGAGAGAGAGGGTGGGAGTGGATGTTGAGAGTGGAGGTGACGTCTCTCCGAGTGTGAAGAGTTGCGATGACTCGAGTGTGAAGAGTTGCGATGGCTCGAGTGTGAAGAGTTGCGATGGCTCGAATACAAAGAACGGTGATAACACAAATGCGAAGCGCTGTGACACCCCTCTGAATACGCATCATCAGGACTCCTCAAACGCCACACAACCCTCTGAGAACAGAAAGAAGCCAAAGCTGCGAATCGATCCCTCATCCTTCCTGAATGTGAACGCGCCCCTCCAAGATGAGGTGAAGGAAGAGAAGAAGGATGAGGCTGTTCACATAACGGACTCGGAGATCGAGAGGGGACGGATGAGCGAAGAGGAGCTGAGTTCGCTTCCCCAAATGCGCAATGTGGGTTGAGAGGAGCTGTATTCATCCTAGTACCAGAGAGGCGTAGAAAACACCGTAGTCTTTGTGCGGAATCTACCGAAGGACGTCACGCAGGCGGAGATGGTCGATCTCTTTGATCGCTTCGCGGAGGGCATGTCACACTCGCAGGCTGTTGTCTACACACTGCTGACCGGAAGAATGAAGGGACAGGCGTTTGTCGAGTATTGTGAGCCACTTGAAGGAGGATTGATTCGTAGCGTCAGTCGCTGCTGCCACAAGGGCAATTGAAGCGCTGCATGGCTTTGTTTTCAGAGGAAAGCCCCTTCTGCTCCAATTCAAGAGGAGCGTGTAATCTACTCGTTTTCACTTTTGTCTCCGTTTTTGTTCGCTACCAGCTCTTCCTTGATGCAATTGGTTTCCATTCGAGGGATCATCGACTCCGATCTCGCTCCCTTCACTTTCTTTGCCTAACTCCCACTTGGAACGGCCACGAAACAACCACGCGAACAAGAACACAGAAGAAGACCAAAATACCCTCCATTTTTGGCATTATTGTGTTTCTGTTAATCGCAGAATAAGCACTCCTCGCTGGCGATGAGCGATCCTGTAGGTGCTGTGATGATACGAGTGCGAATGGCATTGCGGCTTTCCGCTTTCCGCGAATTCTTCTAACGATGTTTGCTAGAGTTATTCACTAACGACGCTATCGTCCATTTCTTCTTTACGCAATTCTTCTTCAAAACAAAAGAAGCCGGGTCCTAGACCGAACAGGTGCATTTGGTGCAACGAAGAGCACTGCTCCCATTGCCAGTGTCCGGGATACCCGAAGTGCGATCACAAGCCAGGAGAGCCATGTGTCCGGCAAAGGTGGGTTTCTTGTGTGAACCGTCAACGCTAGATACAAAAGACGACTGGTCTGCAATCCATGTGAAAAGAACAAACTGAAGGAAGACACTTCAAAGAAAACTGTATCAAGGTGCCCCCTATGTCCGTCCTTTAGGAATAGATCCGTTTCGAAGGAGCGGCTCTTTTCCATCCGAAGGAGGTCAGGGAGCAGTTCCTCTCGTAGGAGCAGTTCTGCTGATTGCGGTCTGAATCATTTGTTGGGTTCTAGTGTATGCATAATCCCCGTGGCTGAAGCGTAGAAGCACTACTCGTTTGAAACACTGCTTCGAGTGGCAAGTAGTGAATTCAATAGAATCGAGTCACAGCGCATGCAGTACAATTACTCAACGTGCGAGCGGACATCGGAGGATGTGGGTCTCAGTGTGGACACGGCGTTTCCGACCGTTTCAAAGGAGAGTGAAGACACGGCTGCGGAGGAAATGTCGTTCAGCGGCAGTGGCGCGCCCTCCGCACTTCCGATTCCTCCCCCGAATCAATGTGATTCCTGTGTTCGAGCCACTGTCGTTCATCAAGCCATTCCCGTGTATTCGGGTTTCAACTCTGTTCCCTATTCGTACCCGGAGAGCAAGCCCTCTCCGGTCCACCACAACCCTTCTCTCTGCTCCACACGCCTCATTGCTACCAATTCGCCGTTAAGTGTGAAGAAGGAAGAAAACCCTCCCGCTTCCCGTTTTTTCCCTCTGCCCGGCATGTGAGCGTTGCACCTTTCGTGTTTCCGACAAACAGTCCATTGCACAGTATACACTTCCGGATTCGCTTCGTAGATCGTCATGTTCGACACCATTTGCTCGATAGTGAATCTACGCATAAGTCCTCTTCCGAAACCCCACTTCACTTCATCTTCGCTCAAGCCCTGGAGTTGAAGCGTCTTCACAATGTCCATCAGCTGCACGCCCTCGCCGCCCTGCTGCTTGTTGCTCTGGAGCAGGTTGAAGATCTAGTCATCACATCGCGCCCTCGCACACACCTTCGTCTCCGTTTCTGACAGTTCTCCGCCCATCATGCCCATAGGCGCTTCGGCGGGCATCGTGCTCGTACTGCCGACAGCCGTCGATCCCTGTTGATCACCCAGTTCCAAAGCCACTACAGAGTACTTCTTCTTGTAGTAAAGATAGCAACTGATGCAGCTCAAAAAGTGGTCCGTGATCTCGTTAAAACTGTATATCGGTTGAATGTGATGAATGCTCATGGACACCTTTCCGTTGAAGAGGCGCAGCTGGCCAACGACCTTCACGTATCCGTCGTTTCTACAATGAACTCCACACCAAACCCCTACAGCTCTCCCGAAGAACCGTGCGTCGAGTAGTATCTCCCGCTTATGGTTCCAGTGCAGTCGTGGATGACGTACTCCTGACTGCCCGAGTTCCCGCTGCGATGACTCGAGATGATTCCGCAAATGCACACCTATCCATCACCAATCCCATCCACAGCAACCGTAGATACGGGGAAGTCAAACAGTTTGAAGCTCCCTTCCTCCCCGGTCGATAAGCGGCTTGCCATAGAGATAGCGATAGGCATGATAGACCGCACGGGAGAGGGCTAGATGTCAACATCATTCCCGGTGCTCACCTTCATAGGAGTGCCAGAACCACTTGTTCCGCCGTAGGTCGCGCTCGGAGCCGCGTCGTTGCGCGGTGGGTATTCTCCGGTGCCGCCGTACATGTAACCACCGTCCATTCCATAAGAGGCGTCGCCGCCATTATATCCGTAACCACCTACAATCCATCACGAATTCATCCGTAAGAGCCACCTGCTCCGTTCATTTCTATCGAGGCGAACTGCTGAGACGAACCCAAAGAAAGAAATGGAGAATACAGTTTTGGCGGCAAATCTACCGCCTTTCCCAAAGGAGAGATTCGCAGCTCAGAACAAACACAGCAGTTGCTATAGTACAGTTGCTCTTAACGCCACGCTAAAGGGAATCATCCTCCACCTCGATCGCATCAGCCACCAGAGTCTTCTCTTCCTTGAGTGCCGAGTCGATCTTCGCCACGGGTCGGGGAACACTGTGATAGAGATAGCCAGCGATCGTGATGTTTCCCGCTGCCAGAAAGAAGAGAATCCTTCGGTGAAGGAAGGGAGTGTATGGAGAATAAGGATATGGAATGGGAGCTTGCAGGAGAAAGGATACAAAGAAGGCAGCAACAATCAACGACATGCTGGAAATGAAGGACTCGACGACAGAATCCAATTCCTTTTGGATCTTGGATGTCGTCAGCCCTCGGAGCGACTCCCTAGCCCTCACACTGCATTCAGATAAGTACGTTAGAATAAGGAGATAGGCGTAGGAGTTGAAATCGCGGAACGTGATCTTCTGCACGAAGTTCCTTCCCTCCTTCAAAAGCAAGAAGATGCAATGACCGATGCCAGACCAGCTACAAGAGAAATACGCTTTCTCTTCACCTACAAGTACAGCCAGATGTTCTGTTGCGCGATGTCCATGTCCTTGTGCTGCTTCAGCAACAATTCGGTGATGATGCTCGACAAACTATCGAAGAGCATGGAAACGAAGGCCAGGAAGGTTGCGTAGAACGGGAAGTCGAAGAACGAACCCCTTGTTTCGATTATGCAAACGGAAGTGCACAGAATCCCGATTGCGGCCCAGTGCGTGGGTGTCAGTCTACGTTCAGAGGCAGGAAGAACAAGTACTGTCGGTGAATGACGATCATGGAGAGGAATCCCGTGATCGCAACCTTAAAGGACGCAAATGACTACGAGTGAGAGCAAGCTCGCTCGACCACATGAATGACGAGTTCATCCTCTAAAAGACGCTGCAAGACGTAGTAAAAGGAGCCAGAGAGAATGCTGAGATAGGAGGGAATGGCCATGAGGAGAATCTCCCGGAGTGAGAACGCCTTCCGAATGCGGGGTTCTTTTCGCTCCTTCCATTTCAGGCGGGCAAAGGAGTACACAATCTCGATGCACTACGCGTCATTCCACCCCGACACCACAGATTACGTCCACCGCCAGCGAAGTCATGGTCGTGGAATAGACGTACTGATGGTTGCGATTCCGCGATAGCTGCCCGTCATTCGGAGGGAGATGAACGTACCGCCGTCAGCGTCCCCTTTGCCGCCTTGCAGACGAGAGAGACGACCACCACTGCGTCCATATAAGCACTCAGCATCGTTCCGTCCAACAAACAAAGGAACATATGGAACTAGAGTGAATACTCGGTATTCATAGTCTTTAATGAAACTGGGAAGCAACGCTCATGGTGGCGGCAGCACCCGTCGCAGGAGGAAGAATGCTCACCGAAGCAGCGTCCATTCCCGTGGAGTCCACGGGAGCGGTGATGTCAGCCTCCACCTTCGCCTTCTTGGCTCCAGCCTCGACCGATTCGGCGTCCTGCTGCGTGGCTACACGTGAGCAACAGACAGGATAGAGCCTACCCTCCGGAGTGCACGGACCGCCGTTCTTCAGGATCTTCACTTCAACCATGTCGTACTCGGCGATACCTATCCCTAACCCCGCCACCCAACAGAGGACCCGCTTCCGTGAGGGTTCTGGTGTCGTTACGGTAGAACTTCTGTCCATTCACGACCAACTCCATAGGAGACGTGGATGCGACTCCCGTTTCGGATGCAACGACCTTGAAGAGCTAAGCAGTGAACTCAGGCCACGAAGATATACATCATCCACGGTTCTGTTGTCCGGAACGGAAACGTCCATAACCTTATCCTCGTCATCGACGGTAGGGAACACAGCCTGGAAAGTGAGGAGCATAGCGAATAGGGGGTAACAAAGAGTGAAGAAACACAGAAGCACCATTTGCTTCCACGTCCAGTCCCGAATATATATGGACCCCAGAGCGCTCCGATTTGGGACGGAGTCCACGCGCATCTCCAGCTATTCAAACTCGATTGCACGGAGAGTCGGCAGTTCCGGTTATCGCCATGCAGAGTGACCCGAATCAGTCTGCTTTTAGGGCGACGCAACAGGCCGCCTACAACATGGATCGCGCGATCAACGCGATATCCTCTTTGGACGACGAGCAGTCCGCGCTGGAAAGGGAAGAAGCCAACATGGTGATCTCATCTTTCGATGTGCTGTATTCGGATTCGAGCATATTCAACGACTTTCCGCTGCCACTGGGCGTCATGGTGCAACCCTTTTCCATGGATTCGAGCCGCATCTGCCAAGTTGACACGGAGCCTATTCGTTGCAACCACTGCGGCGCGATCGTGTCGTCTGCAAGTGAAGTCGGAGATGACGGGTATTGGAAATGCGCGTTTTGTGAAACGATGAGCTCGTTCTCTTACGGCAGCGGGGAAGCGGTCGCCGGTAAGAAGAACGAAGTTCTGAGTGCGCATCCTGAGCTGCTGAGAGAAGGGGAGACGAGAGAGTACTGCGGTGGCACGACTGACGCCAACGTCCTCTATTCCCCGGCAGCAGATACGAAGGCGCTGATATTTATCATCGACAAGTCCCTGACGACGGCCCAGTTCAAGCACATTCAGGAATCGCTGTCCGTCGTTCTGGGCAACCCCAGTCTGTCGCACTACTACGTCGGACTGATCGTGTACAGCGACATCATCGAAATCTACGAGCTGGGCGGAACGGTCGGCGAAGCGGACGTCTTCCCCGGGAATCGGATGCCGTCGCAAATGGTACGTGTTGTGGCGCGCGTTGATCGTAGGACGAGCAGTACATCCGGAACCACGAGAGAGAGGGCTGCAATCGCCATGTTGACGATGACGCGTCGTACGTGAGCTATCTCTCCCCCTTGGACATGCAGCAGTCGTACGTGCTGAAGATCCTGTCCACGTTTACTGTAAAGGACGACAAGTGTGTGATGATTGCTCCGTCTCACGCACAGAATCTACCCATCTTCTCTCCTGTCGTTCCTGTCAGCGGTGAAGTACAGCCACATTCTGTTTAGCACGGGGTCGTTTTCCTCCGGGCAGGTGGTGATTTGCTCTCAGTGCTTCTTCTACGACTCTGCGACGGATCCCTGCATGACCGGTCGCTACACGGTGTTTGCTCTCTGTGCTCGTGATGCGTAGGAGGAATGGATGATGCAGGAGATTCAGCAATGCTCCCAGTTCTGCTACCACAACCAGCTCGTGCAGGACCTCTACATCTCCGGGCACATGTACAACTCCATCACCACGCTTAAGGTCGTTTCCCGCGGGAGTACTCACACGTAGAAACTCATCACGCCCGTCGGCGGTTCGATCCTCCTTCTCGCCGACTCTTTCCAGACCGATTTCGTGAACTGTCTCTACCGCTCCTTCTACCCCTCCTCGCTCTCCTCCTCGCTCGTCATTCGCGTGGGACGAGGTGTGACGGTTGACAGAATTCTTGGTCTTTTCTTCTCCTCCTCCACCACGAGTGAAACTCCCATCGCTTCCTGAAATCTAGACAAAAACGGGTATTCCACAATCACCGTCGAATTGGGTCGGTCGTTCAACCCCTCCTTCACCGTCCTCTTCCACCCCTCCGCTGTCTCCTCCACGCTGCCTGTAGGCTCCAGCACACGCACTCACCGCTAGGTCCAAGTGGAGTGTTCGTTCAAGCGTCCCGACACGGGCGCGTACGTGACCAGGGTGCAGACGGTGGAGAAGGCGACCACGACGGACCTCGCGGCGTTCCTGGCGTCGATCAGCGGAATCGTGACGAGTGTGATGATCGCGAAGGACGTGTGCAGCAACGTGAGAGAGCGTGGGGTGGGTGAGGCGTAGCTGGGCACGTCGCCCGAGGTGTCGCGGAGCGTGAAGCGCGGCGTGGACGTGCTGCTCAGTCAGATCATCCAGTACTACAAGCGCACGTACCGTTCCGAAGAGGGCGGTGGGGTGCCTTCGTCGTCGCCTCTTCCTTCCGTTGCTTCGCCGTCATTCCCTTCTCCGCCGCCGTCGTCGATCACGTCGCCTCCTCCACCTCCACCGCCTCCAATTCCTTCTCCGCCTCCTCCAATCCCATCTCCTCCACCCCCATCCATTACTTCGCCTTCAACAACAACATCACCCCCGCCTTCTCTCCCCTCCTCGTCCTCCTACTCCTCCTTCTACTCCTACACACGCACCTTCTCGCAAGGAGACATCACCACCATCATCGACCCCTTCGACTCCGTCCCCGCCACCTCGCGCTTCTACGTCGCCGCAGCGCAGTCCGACCTCCTCGAGGCCGCAGAACCATCCCCGTCACGCTGGGGCTGGCTGGGTCGCTTCTTCGCTCCTTCCTCCGCCACGCCTCTGACTCCCGCGCCGAAGACGTCGTCTCTCCCTCCTTCTCTCCAACACGTCCCTCTCTATCTCTTCGCGCTGCGCCGCGGCTGCCTCTTCGGCGACTGCTTCCACAACCCAGATCTCCTCCAGATCAACCGTCTTCACTTCACCGCCTCCTCGCTTCAAGACTCGCTCCGTCTCCTCCTCCCACGCCTCCTCCTCGCTCGCGACGACCTTCGTCACGCCGCGCCGCTGCGACGCATCTACTCGGGACCCATCGCGTCGCCGCCGCCGCTAACGCCCATCCAAACACGCGCGTCGCTTCCGCCCAAGAAGGGGCATCGGCGCGCCGTCGGGAGCGGCTCGCTGGGCCTCCCGAACGTCCAGTCGATGCCTCTGCTGCCCGGGGGCTCGAGCAGCTCGCTGATGGAGGACATGAACTCGGAGGTGGTGTTCGAGAAGCCGGCGCCGAAGCCTGACGACAACGAGTACATCGAGTTTGTCCCGGAGGGCGGAGGCGAGCGGACCGCGTACTATCTTCAGAAGAAGTTCACGGGGTCGCCGCCGCAGGAGATGCCCGTGTTCTCGATTCTGCCGCCGGAGACGCTGGCGCTGCTGAGTGACTCGATCGTGGTGCTGGACGCCGAGCGGGAGATCTTCGTGTGGATCGGGTACGAGCGGTTGTTGTTGCAGGAGGACCCCGTGTATGATGCGTGCATCGCGCTGGCGCTGTCGCTCACGCAGGAGCGCAACCCGCCTTCGATCATTCGCGTTGTGAAGGAGGGCTCGTCGAATAGTCGCTATGTGCTGTGCAATCTGATTCCGTCGCACAAGGACCCCGTCGAGGCGTCCATGAAGACGCTGCCCGTGTTGGAGACGCTGCCTCCGCCTCTGCTGAAGAAGCACTACGGCAAGTTCATGCGGACGGACGACATGAGTTTCAGAGAGTACATGACGAAGATATATCACTTTAGGGAGTGGTGTGTTTGTTCCAAACAGGCGTATAAGGAGGTATACACTTTTCTATCCCTTGCAAGTGAAGGCATATGAGTTAGGTAAGTATGGCACGAGTTGCAAAGCTTCTACGCGTCAGACCCTCGTTCCTCTCCCACTCCCTTATAGCCGAGCGCTTTCGCAAATCTCCGATTACAGCATACCCCGCAGAGTAAACGACCACAATGGCGACAATGACTACGCCTCACCGCCGCTCTCAACCCCCACTGCCTTCTGTTCCACAGCGTGAACGGCGCCTTACAAGACATACAGTGATCGAACGAGTCGTCCGGAATCGGCTCGTTGCGCGTGAAGCCGTAGGCGAGGATGTGGCGGATGAACACCAGCGTGTCGATGATCATCCCCTTCACCTCCACGCGACTCTCCTCCGACAGGACTACGCGTCACGACGCACACGCGAAGCTACGAGGCTGGGACGGATCGATCAAGAAGGAGTTCGTCATGAGGACGTTGATCACGTTCTCGATGTACGCGCACAGCGAGTACCCGTACGTCTCCACGCACTACGGTTAATCGAGTCGGCAGAGACTACGTCCATGTCATTCGACACACAGCGAAGCGAGTTCTGCAGGTCGTTGGCTACGAGTGAGACAGAGGGCGTGGGGGCACTTCGCACGGTGGACGATTCGTAGTGATCCTTTGGCTAGGGGTGAGAAAGGCGACGATGATGTACCACGATAGATAGAAAATGCTTGAGGATGCGTTCCGTGTTGAACGCGTTTCCAGATATAGTATCCTAGGGATGACGCGGCGGCAGCACCTCGACATAATCGACAAGAGAGGGATGGTCATGGGGGGATTCTACCTCAGGTTGGTCGATGCTTTCATCGACATCGTTGATGTTTTCACGGGAGTTATTGTCCTTGGCGATCAAGGAGTCGATGTACTTATGAAGTTTGACGACGCCATTATCCTTAACGTCCTATCTGTCAAATAGCGACACAACACGCACAGAGTACGCGTCTGACACGATCTTGGCTTCCTGCTCGTCAACTACAATGCTTGGTTCTGTATCGCGACTACTATTTAGTCCCGATTCAGCATCAGGGTTGGGACTGGTCTTGTCCAACTCAGAGAGAGAAGAGAGAGCAAACCTAGGGATAAGGCCAGCAAACGACAAGCAACCGTTCGCGCAATGCAGCGACAAGGTTACCTGTAGTTAAATCGGAAGCAGCAACGAGACGATCTGCCTTTCGCGTCATCACCCACTCCAGCCATCCTACTGCATCCGTATCACAATCTCCAAAGAGATTAAACACAAATTCGACGTTCGAAAGCGCCTCGTCTCTTGTTAACCGTTTAGAAGAACACGCAACAGTTTGGCGTTCTTCGCTGGCTTGGATCATAGAGGAATCATTGTCGCTCATGAACAGACGACTATTCGCGGTAGGGAAATGGGATAATGGCACAAACACGACACGAGAACAGAAACACCGACAGGAGGAACAGGAACATGATCACCAGGAAGAAGGAAATCAGGGCCTTCGTGTGCAAACGGCGGACCTCCTCGTTAACGACCATGTTGAGCTCCTGGTTGACTCCCTCTTCCACAACGTTCTGCGATGTCAGGAGTGTGTCGCAACGAATACCTTACTGTCCACGGGGTAGATGCCCTGGCGACACAGCGGGCACACGCCTCGAATGTCCACGATCCACTCCTTCACACAGCTTGCATGAAACACGTGATGGCATGGGAGTGTTTTCACGGCATTGCCCTCCTTGAAGCTCTCCAGACAGATGGAGCACTCTTCACTCTGGCCTCTACGCCTCAAGGGGAACACACATGCGTACTGCTGATGATAGGAGGTGGTTTTGATGCTCCTCATCGCCATTCTCCGTTGACAGCGGTGCCAGAAGGCGACGATATGAGAGCCTCCGTACAGCACCAGCAGCGACATCCATATGATAACGGTCAGTTGGAGGAAGGAGACGCACATGTCCCAGAAGGAGGGGGTGAATAGCGTCACTTCGCCCGTGGCATTCACGGCAACAAAGAGATCATGGTGTGTCCTCATCTGCTGCAGCAGGTGGTTGCCTGATTCACTGGTGATGAAAATGCTGGCGATGGAGGGCTATTTGAGATGCCAATAGTGCAGCCGTACCTCCACCTGACGATGCCGTGACGCCATTTGGATCAGCTCGTCTTTGTCAAACACGATTCGCTTGGAGTTCATGATGATGGCGGCAAGGGCCCCGGAGGCTTCAATCTAGAAATGATCCTCCTCGAGGGGGCACTACGTTCTTCACTTTCTCCTCAAACGAACACGCAGTAGACCCTCCGCGTGTTGCTAGCACAATCTTGTTTTCCATATTCCTCACTAGCCGCGAGCAGGCATCAAAGGGTTCACTCTCTTCAACTCTTCCTGTGATTGTCGCGTTTCCGTAATACCACCCGAAGGCAGCGGCGGTGTGGGCGATTGTTTCCGTTACGGGATTGAGAATGACGAGCGAGGACGCGATATGCAGTAGATAGAAACAAAGAAGAATGGATAGCATAGCAATAGGAAGGGATGAGAATAGAATCTGGCTCGATCCAGTTTGACACGAGGATTTGACAAGAAACAGGATCATCGAGGAAAGAACAGTACCCGTAAAGATAGTGAGGTATACCTTACATTACGGTCTTTTCACTGGTTAGAATACTCCTCATGCGAGAGTACATCACGAAACATATGTCACAGACTCTCTACGCGTGAGACGGGTCTAGGGAATGCAACGGCTAGTGTTTTCCCACTAAGATCGTTCATTTGCCTGCTCGAACACCTGTCACAGAACAGTCGTCCGCAAAGACGACAATGGCTAGGGTTGATCCCTCCTCTTTCCCCTACTGTCTTCTCCGAAGCACGGTGAACGGTTTCCTGCACAGTACACACGAAGACGACTGCGCGTCCTCCATCCACTCGTGCGCTTCCTTTCCCTCCTGAAGGAGTTGGACCACGCGCGTTAAGAACACAATAGTTAGCGACTTCGCCCGCATGCGCACCTGCTCTTCGGCGTCTACACCTCACCCTCTCCGCTCGCCCTCACGCTCATCGGGGTCGATCAAGAAGGAGTTCCTAGCCATCACCAGCGCCGCGAAGGTCTACGTGCAGAGCGCGTTCACTGTGTTCTGGAAGAAGGAGCTCAGCGAGAAGCCAGGGATCTCGAGCGTCTCCTTCTCCGCGTCGTCCAGCAGCGCGCTTGCCTTCCACTCCGTTTCGAGAGCGGGTTTCATCTCTTCCTTTGGAGCAATTCCGTTATGAATCCCGTTTCTGCCACCGGATAAGGAGCGGTGGTCATGAGGCTAGCGGTAACGTCGCTGCCCATTCCTTACGCGCATGTACAGGAAGAGACTGAGACACTCTTCGTCGTCCAGCACGGTTGAGTGCGGCGTGCTGCTGGCATTCTAGGAATGATGCAGAGGAGGGGTCACAACAAGAGAGCGAGCGCTACTGAGACTCACAAACCCATTGTGATGAAGGGGATGCACGGACATCCCGTGGAGAGAGGAGCTCAACGCATCCGGTTGAGTCCTTTCCGTCTCTTGTTGTGTTTGATCCTGCTTCTACACGTGAAGGAAGCTGTGCGGACGCACGGATTCTTCTGTTTCGCTGCTATGTTCGGATTCAGAATGGCGAGGTTTCTACTCATTCACGTTGCAACCATGACGCTACATCGTCTCTAGAACTCGTGGAACGACAACTATCGGTAGAAGGACACTCTCCGTCTTTGCAAGGAAGTGAAGAACCATAACTAGATGAAGAGATAACAATACACCAAACGTGTCCTTTAGGAACGACACGATCGCTTCCTGATTCCCGTGGAATCGGTCGATCAGCTGAGGGATCTGTTCCGTCACGTACATAGTCGTGCATTACGTCTCTCTCCTTGTTTTCGTCCATAACACTGAAGAAGAAGGACAAACAACGATGGAGGCTATTATCGCGCTGTCTACACGGTGATGGATTGAGTACAACCCGTACAACCCCTTTGTCTCATTTTCGTCCATTTGTGTGCATAACAATGGCAATTGGACAGGGCTGAGGGGTCACTTTGCCAAAAATCGAGGCTATTTTCCGTGGAGAAAGAACACAGCCTGCTATTCTGTTCTGCACCAAGCAGAGACATGTGGAATCGACTCTGCACAAACCAAACAATAATCAACGCTATGAATGACTTCGATGATGGGAATGATGGTGGTATCGTCTTGATCGGTCTCTTCTCGAGTGGGACCGGGAGCGCGAAGAGGAGCGGGACCGGTGACGGTGGTGTCTATCTCGATGCGACTCTCGATGCGACTCTCGATGCGACTCTCGATGCGACTCTCGATGCGATTCTCGATGCGACTCTCGATGTGACGAGGACGAGCGCTCGTGTCTCCTCGTGCCCCCTTCAAACGGGGACTCGTATACGGTGCTCACACGGACGACGACGCCTTATGATCAGCGACTCCCTTCACATATACCGTCGATCTGGGAACCGTCCAGATAGTCCGTCGCCGTTTGGGCTTCTTCCTTTGTGCTCATTTCGATGTACCCAATTCCCTGCAGAATGGCAACAGGATCTCTCCGATTGATCCTCACCCTCTTTACAATTCCGTAGTTTCCAAAAATCTCTCTCAGGTGAGACTCGTTTGTATTCCTGGAACCATGACTCCTTCCGCCTTCATCCTACCCCGTCAACTTCTGAACCATCAGCGTACAGCCACGAGCCGGTTCCTTCCTAAAGATAACGCAGCCGCATGCTCGTTTACGCCACAGTGCTCCTTTCCTGCTCCTTTCCTGCTCTCTCTTCCTTCGGGTCTATGCGATGAGCAAACACCGCTTCCGCGTACTGTCCTCTTCTTTTGGCGCTTCTGTTTCCTTTTTCACGTCCTCGCTCGGATTGCTCTGTTCCTCTACGTCCATGGGAGAGAATGACACTCGCTTCGGTGTTCCACCAATGCGTATCTGCCAACAAACACGTCATGATACACTAAATGTATTTCCCGATGGTCAGCATTTCCCACGTTTCGTAGGCCGCCGGCTTGAGCACATCCTTCATCTCCTCCCACGGCTCTCTGCTCAGAATCACGTATCCTAGCCGTTCATAGCTGCTCAAATTCGTCGTTCTGGGAATGAACACCTTCATCTTCACCAGGGTCTTGTGCGCCTTGTGGAGAATGTACTCGCTGTGGTTCAGAAGGGCGCTGGACAGACCCAGCCCCATGTACTCCGGGAGAATACTCAACATCTCGATGGTCCCGCTCGTTGGGTCCGTATCCCGGATAATCACCACTGCAATTACCTCTCCTACGCGTAAGTGGACAGGGATGGACCGACCCAGCTTCGTCTGGTATCCCCAGATTTCCGCCCTTTCGTTGCGTACAATGGCGTCGAGCTGCTCCCTTGACGTCCTCCGAATATGCACGTCTACGATGAACGCGCCTCTCCATCCCCACTCTTGAACACGGCCATTGTTTCCGAGTATGCGATGTTTATGCAGGTTGCCACATTCTCGAGATCCTTCAGAGTAAAGTGTGTGAGATACACATCACTGTTACTCTGCGCGTCATCCTCGCTCTCTCCTCCCCACCTCATTCTTTTGCATGGATTATCGACGTTATCGTTTGGCTGCGATGGGAAAACGGGCGGAATTGAATTGGGACGGGATCATGCGAAACAGAAGAAGAATTGGGTCCTTTGGGAACGATCACAGATACAGGGTTCACACATGACTGCAAGTGCGAAATCGGTCGAAATGAGAACAATGGAGGGAGGGGATTCGGGAATGGCTGTGGGGATGTTGCCGCTTTTGATAACCAGAAGGGATCCCAGGAGAATCGATATGAAAATTGGATGAGAGACGCTAGAAAACGAAAGGAGCTGCATCCGTTTGAGGAACGACGCATAGGGTGGATCGCGAAGCTCCCCAACTACCGCGTCCTTTGCCTGGGACAGAGCGCGCAAGACTTTTGTGATGGCTTACGATATCTTTTACCTTCTAGTTCTGATCCTCCTTCTCATGATCCTCTTCTACGCTGCAAACGCGCTCTTCTTCGCGCTGCTTTGGAAGATCACGAGCTGGAATCCGATCGTTGCCTCGTTTCCCTCTCTCTGTCTGTTCATCCTAGTTACATCTACGGCGCCGTCGGCATCGTTTTCCTGATCGCCCTCTTCACGGCAGTTGCGCTCAACAGAAAATCGAAGGACGAGCGTCTCTTGGAGAAGGGCATCTCCCGGCTTTGTTCAACAAACACGCCTCGTGGAAACCCTTTACAGGAACTTCATGTACACCTTCTTGGAGGTCACAGCAATACCGACCACGTTGGACTGGCTGAGAATGCTGCCATCAGCACGAGACACCTCGTAGAAGCTGCCGAAGCTGCGAGTCACGTAACCGAAGGGTCTTCCCTCCACCAGCTCTCCCTTGGAGTTGGTGTACACAGCGTTACCGGGATGGAGCTTGCGAGAACCTCTCACCTTGAACATGCCGGCGAACTGGACCTGCACCTTTCCCTTCTCGCTCTTCTGAGCAATACCGAACATGCGAGGCAGCACCACACCTCTGTGGATCATGGCTCTTCCTCTCATGTCGCCGTTTCTGAACTCAGCAATCATGAAGTCGCCCCAGCCGCTCTCGCACAGATCGTAGTAGTACTCGCTGTGGTCCTGACCGGGACCGCGAGCACGGCTCACCACGTAGTTGGGAGAGATCTTCACAATGTCGAAGGAAGGCGTGAGACCGCACAGCACCAGCACGAGGCCGTGGATGGCGTTATCCTCGTAGAACACGGCGAAGGAAGAAGGAGACAGGATGCGGAGGTCGATTCTGTTCTCTCTCAGAATGGCGCCACCGGTCTGGATGGTCTGCTGCGCACCGTAGTAAATGGAGTTCGAGGCTCTGTCGAAGTGCACCACCACCGTACGGATACCTCTCGTGGAGATGTCGTTGAAGGCCATGATGACGTTCTCGGGTCCGAAGTTGTCCATGTCGAAGTAGTTGTGCGACACAGTCCAGGGCAAGTGCTGCCACTCGCCCACCTTCACCTCGCCGTTCTCGATCGTGCACAGGCACGTGGCGATGATGGGCATCGTGTGGTTGGCGGCGTGCAGACGACCCGTCACACCGATGATGAAGTGGTTCGCGTCCATGCCAGCGACTCCGTGGTAGTCGTAACGAGCGGACACGCGCTTCTCCGCGCCGAGCTTGAAGGCGGGCTTCGAGCCCTCAATCCACTCACCCGTGCGGACGAGCAGGTCCTCCTTGTTCTCGTAGATGATGGCGAAGGTGGTGTTGGTCAGCTGGTCCACGTGAGGCCACTGGTCGTCGTCGTTGGGAAGAGCCGTCGGCTCACCGAACACGAAGTCCACGTGCACCTTATCCTCTCTTCTGTCCACGTTCACCTGAAGAGGCAGGATTTCCTTGGAGCCCACGACCACAAAGCGACCGCGCGCTCTCACAGCGACCACGTCGTCCACCTTACGCGTCTCTCCCTTCAGCGTGACGGGAAGATCTCTTCTGGCGACGATGAGCTCGGGACCCTCCCAAGTGCCTCTCAGCGCAGTCACACCGCCGTCGTACACGAGCAGGTTCATGGCGAAGTCGAGCTCGCGCACCTTGACGTTCAGCATCTTGTATTCGATCTGCTCGTTGGTCACGTTGCGGTAGATGGTGGTACCAGCGCCGGGCCAAGCATTGCCGTGACGGTCGATGCTCACGGGAGTACCCGCAGGAATGGTGAGGAAGCGGTCAATGTAGGGGAAATTGTAGGTGTAAATCTTGTTCTGGATCGTGGACTACCCATCAGCACCCGGAAACGGTCGTTACGCTGCTGCAGAAACCAAGACTCACGCAGGAAAGGATGAAGGCGACGAGCACCAGAATAATCGAAAGGTAGTAGCAGAGGGAAGTACGAAGATCGTTGCTCTGCTCCGACTGTTTGTTCTCACCGAGAAGAGAGTCCATTCTACAAGTTACTACTACGAAACAATAACAACTCAAAGTAATACTGAGTCCATTGTTCTGTGTTTTGTGTTTTGCATGTCGTCGCGCCGCCTTGCACCCTTTCCATTCCACTCCCCTGCGCGTGCTCACTCCTGTGTTTTTCGACACGTAGCGGGATACGGAACGCAGCAGGAGGGTACGAACTGTGTACACAAACAGAGTCAAATGTGTCTTGCGACTAAATAACCTATTGCTTTGCGGCGAGTTTCTTCTGGAGCTCCTCCTCCTCCTTCCGCAACGTCTCCTCCTTCGCCAGCTTCTGAAGCTGGTCCTCGTTAAACACGCTCCACTTCGTCTTCATCGTCTCGATGTCGCGCAGCTTCTTCTGCACGTTCCGCAGCTACGTCTCAGCACCATGCACTCTTTCCAAACCTTCTTCTGCACGCTTTCCACCGTCTCCTCCGCGGGAGCGGGATTCGCATTCACGGAGGCAAAGATCGCCTCCATCATGTTCACACTGCTGTCGGGAACCGCGGGAGGGTTCTGCTTCTTCTGCGGCTTCTTGTTTCCGCGATTGTTCGACGGAGCTCTAGCATTGACTCCCCTCCCAGCCCATACTTCATTCCGGGCACCGTACGACCTCCGCTTGCGCCCGCCTTGTTTCTGAGGTGCGGAGGAACGTACTTCGCGGGAGCCTTCTTCTGCTGCTGCTGCTTCAGCTCCGCCAGCTCCGCCGCCGTGGGTGGACGCGCGGGGTACACGCCCTTCTTCACCGGGCGGATGGCGATCTCGTAGAGCACGTCGACGTCCTGCTGGTAGCTACGCATCACGCTCCCCTCTCGCGCTCACAGTTTCACGCCGTTGAACTTGTAGATGTAGAAGCGATTATCGATCTTCATGCGCGGGAAGCACGTGGCCATCACCAGGTGGCGGCTGTCGGGCGTCCACTCGCAGCTCGTGATGTACTCCGTCTTGAACTGCACCACGCGCTTGCGCTCGTGGTTGTCCCAGATGTGGACGTCGCCGCTCAGGTTGCCGAAGCCCTACGCCTCACCGCCCACAGCCTCGCCCACGCCCAGCAGCAGCAGGCGGTTGTGCGGCGACCAGCGGATCGTGTTCACGTTCAGCTTGCCGCAGCTGCCCTCCTCCTTGCACTCCTTCGCCGAGAAGCTACGCATTAAACCCGGCGAGGATAACGCACAGTTGCGTGGTCGCCGGGACGGAGGTCGTCACCGCGCACAGGAACGCGCCGTCGTCGGAGAAGCGCGACTGCTGCACCGACTGCTCCTACGCGTGAGGCCGGGCGACAGCAGCCACGCCGCGCATGATGGGGAGGATCACGTCAGCGCGCTGCTTGGCGTCGTTGAACACGTAGAGGAGCTGCGTGCTGCCGTAGTAGGACACGCCCGTCTACGCCTCACGCCACCCCGCTCTGCCCACGCGGTCGATGTCGCTGCTGACGGTGACTACCGCCCGGTCGCCCTTCTCGTTCCACTCGCAGAGCGCCTGGTTGCAGTTCAGCATGCGCTGCTGGCGACACAGCGTGAAGTGCGCGCCCTCCTCCTTCGTGCGGTCCGTGAAGAACGCCACCACGCCCTCGCTCTCCTTCAGCGGAGAGAACACGACGAACTACGCGTCAGGCGGCGGCGACGCGGCTACAGCAGGATACTCGGTGGACGGCGACAAGGACACCAGCGAGGTGGGGGTGATCATGAAGGACGTGGCGCCGCTGCTGTCGTTGCGAATCACTTCCTGGCTGTCGGCGTCGTTCAGGTCCGCGCCGTTGAAGATCGTGATCTACGGGTCAGCGCAGCGAGGAGCGCGAACCGTCTCGCCGCTGTGGAAGAGCGCGTGCTTCTCCTCCGCGTCCCACTGGAGGTAGGGCCAGCACTAGCGATGAGGCCAACTGGGAAGAGCGACGCTGCGAGCAAATGACTTCTGGACCAGCTCGAAGTGGAGCGTGCCGGTGGCGAGGTCCCAGATCTGGAGGTTTGGCGCCGATTTGTAGGGGGTGATCGTCACGAGCCACTTGATGCGCGGAGATACGCTCACGGCCACGACCCTCGGCAAATCGAGGGCGAAACGCATCGCCTTTCTACGCGTGAAAGGGAGGGAGCGGCAATACGTCTCCATATCGAACACACGCACGCCCGTTGTCTCTCGATAGATGCAGAGAGAGCCGTCATGACTCCACACCACTTCTTCCTATACGATGAGACGCAACAACGACAAAGAACGAACACAGTTGCTGGAGGGGAAGAAATCGACCGTCGTGGGTTTGTCCTCTCCGTCCTTCAGGGAGTAAAATGTTATTCCCTACGCCATGACATTACAGTGTACGCACAGCACCGATTTGGAACGAGTGACGAACTCCAGTGGAGGGAGATCAGTACTGTCGAGGACTACAAGGATGAGAATTACGTCAAGAATGCCTCCCACTCATCTAGGAAAGGAAAGTGTAGAACAAGAATAGTGATGGAAGGGGATAGCGAAATGAGCTCTCGATGCTGCAGTGTTCATTGTCACAATCTCTATTTCTGGAATGGGAGGTTCATTCCCCCTTCTTGGAATCATCGTCTCCTTTGTGTTCCCAGATCACGCCTATCATCTCTATGTCGTTTCACTCCTCGATTTCGCTGAGTCTGTGGAAGGAGGCGCTTTCTCTTGTTTTTTCCCTCCCTTGATAATCAAGCGCATTGATAACTGGACGCGCTCAAGATTGAGCTCGTTGTTGCGAGCAATACAAAAGAATGATTGCGAATTTGGACGCGTGGATTGCGAAGCTGAGGGAGAAGACACCTCTGGAGGAGAACG
>JANPWJ010000546.1:0-11099 GCA_027406325.1 Blastocystis sp. subtype 2
GATGTCCGACAAGCAGCTCTACAAGTACCTCCAGAAGAAGTTTGAGAAGAAGTAAGCGCTTTATCTTTATGATCTTGTAACTGTTGTGTTGGTGTTTGTTAGAAATGGATAGTGAAGTGACGACGATGGAAGAGAACAAGGATCTGATGAGCATTCGCAACGAGGAAAGGGGAGGAGTGACCATCAAGGACCCCGCGCACATGTCGGTGCAGATCAAGGCGTTCAACGATAACATTTACTTTGTAGGATTTGTGCCGCGAGGGCATGACGGTATAGAACCTCAGCATCGATATCGCCAAGTGGCTGTCAAAGTTGTTCCACGAAGAGATATCTCCGGATCTGTGCAAGTCGCTGAGCGACGGCATTGTGGGGAAGCGGGATTAAGGTTATGTGTAGTACTTGTGCAGACTGTTGGACGAGTTCATTCCCGGTGGAAAGCTGGAGCGTTACAACAAGAATGCTCGTAGGTTGCGCGGATCAGAGTTGAGCTGTAGAGTCGATTCCGGCATTCGCTCACGACAACATCCACATCTTCTCTGAAAAGTGCAAGGAGTTGGGCATTCGCGACAACTACGTGCTGAATCCGTCCCATTTTGAAAAGGGGCAAGTGAAGGAGATCGTGAACTGCATTCTTCTCCTCGCTCTCCTCGGTAAGACCAAGAACATGGAGAGCGCGCTCCCTGCTCTTTCCGACGAGCAGTACAAGGAGGGTGGGTTTGTGTGGGTTTGCTGAGGGGTAGTTCTTCCTCGTCCTGGAGCTTTCCGTGAGGGCGTGCTTGCCGGTGTGTTGTGAGTTGTGTTCTTAATGAGAAGAGGCGATTGAGGAGACGGAGGAGGCGCCGATTACTCCAGAGGAGGAGTCTGCTGTTCCTGAGGAAGAACTTGTGAAGGAAGAGGAGTCTGCTGTTCTTGAGGAGTCTTCTATTCCCGAGGAGCCCGCGAAAGAAGAAGCGATGAAGGAAGAAATCATCAATACGGAAGCATCCACTGCAGAGAAGCCGGAAGAGAAGGAAACTCGTGAAGTGAGCAACATGCAAATGGGTATCGCGTTGGCTACCGTGGGATGCCTCTTCCTGATGTCATTATTCAATTACTGCCCTGTTTGGAGCAAACCCTAGCCTATTCTTCCCTGTCTTCAATCTATTTCATATGCCTTTTCTACACATCACCTAGTAACCACAGCCTATTCTTGCAAGTTAACACGCTCCACAGAAGAAGATCATGCCGTTTTGACATTTATGGCGTTTCATGACCGAATTATCATTACATCTCCGCTTTCCTCCCTTTCTCTTTCAAGAAGAACCATACGAACTCCCTTATCATTAAATCAACATACGAACTCCCCATTCTCCCCTTCCGATCATCGAATACCCCTTTGCTGGGTTACGATTGCCGACACACACATGACATGTATCATATCTGTCAGCGTCATCTCGCTGATCGGTTCATACTTTTCTTTGTAAGTGATGAAGTATTCTTTCGTTGCTCTACTTTTGATTGCACTCGCGTGCGCTGATAACTGGGCTATTCTGGTTGCCGGTTCTGACGGTTTCTGGAACTACAGACACCAGGCTGATGTGTCCCACGCCTACCAGATCATGAAGAAGGGAGGCATTGACCCCGACCACATTATCACGATGATGGCGGACGATGTCGCTTCTTCCCCTGAGAATCCCTTCCCCGGTCAGCTCTACAACCACCCCGGTGATGATGTGCCCGATGTGTACGCTGGAGTGAAGGTGGACTACGCTGGTAAGGACAACACCCCCGAGAACTTCAAGAAGGTGCTTCTGGGTGACGATAGCACTGGCAAGAAGGTGCTGAAGTCCACTTCTGAGGACAACGTGTTCCTCTTCTTCTCCGACCACGGTGGCCCAAATGTGCTCTGCTGGCCTTCTTCTGATCTCTCTAAGAAGGAGTTCGTGGACACTCTGACCAAGATGCACGAGAAGAAGATGTTCAAGCACTTCGTTCTGTACATTGAGGCTTGCTTCTCCGGCTCTATGGCTACTGGATTCCCCGAGGATTGGAACATCTCCATTGTGACTGCTGCTAACGACCAGGAGTCTTCTTGGGGTTGGTACTGTGGTGATGAGGCTGTCGTCAAGGGTAAGGACATTGGTTCTTGCCTCGGTGACGAGTTCTCCGTGTTCTGGATGGAGGATACCGACAAGGGTGAGCAGAGCACTGAGACCCTTGAGGAGCAGTGGAACCGCATTCATGAGGGTGTGACCAAAAGCCATGCTTCCCGCTACGGTGATGTCTCCTTCTCTTCTGATGTGATCGGCGAGTACGTCGGCATTCCCAAGAGCGAGAAGGCTCCTAAGCACGAGGCCTCTGAGGCTTGGGACTCTCGTGACAACAAGGTCCTGTACCTGCGCCACAAGTACCTGACCAGCGAGGGTGCCGAGAAGGCCAAGTACGAGAAGCTGTACCTCGAGGAGGTGGACCTTCGTCAGCAGATTGATCGCTACATGAACTCGATTGCCAAGGAGGATCGTCTCTACAACGCCGAGGTCGGTGAGATCAAGTCCTACTCTTGCTACAAGGCCGGTATTGCTCAGCTCGAGGCCATCTTCGGTCGCACTGACTACCAGTTCAAGTACTACAACGTGCTTGCCAACATGTGCAACGAGAATCCTCTTGCTTTCTCTCGCTATTAAGTGAGTTGCTCTGTTTGTTTCAATCCTTCTTTTGCCTTCGCATGAATCTTGCTGGTTGCACTTGGCTCGCTTGGTGTCACCGAATAGGGGAAAGCAGCGCTTCACAGAGCGGTAACGGCGCGCATGACCAGTCCGGATTGTAGCTGCTGCCTCCGTGCTTCACAACTAGCGGACTCTCCATCACAACATCCATTTCGCGCAAGTCCCTTCTCAACGACTCTCTTCGCAGCTCCTCCGTTTCGCAAAGCGAGATTGAAAGAGAAGTGCTCAGTCCGAACGAGTGTGCTGCTCTGAGTAGGTCGGAAGGCCGTTGGATGAGGGGTAGATGATACCGTACATATCACGACGAGTGTGTACGAGGACGACGCAGACGACATTTCGATCCAAAACGCTGCCCAGCAAATCCACGACTCCGTTTTACCTGAGGAGGATCCAACCGTGGGCTTGCGCGACAGCACCAAAATCATTTACTCGGAGAGAGCGGACCACAACAACATCCAAACGGTGGAGGCAAACGCGAATGACTTCCTCCCGTCGTCTCGACTCTCTTGCTTCATGCGTAGGATCTATCTTATCAAGACGCTTCCCCCGTACACATCAATTCCTGCCGAGTCCAAGAGTCCTCTGCTCCCGCCCATGAGGGACAAGAAGCGATTCACTCTCGTTGTGTTGCGTTGTGTGTGTGACGCACAGATTCTGGACCTGGATGAGACGATCGTGCATTGCGCAATGCAACCCCTGAATCCATGTCACCACCGGTTTCCCGTTTCCCATGCTTTCTGTTTTCACCTCCCAGATTACAATCCACGGCCAAACCATGATGGTGTGGGGACGAGAGCGTCCGTATCTGCGACAGTTCCTCGATTACTGCTCCAAATTCTGCGAGCTGATTCTCTTCACGGCGTCGCGGCGGGAATACGCCGACGAGATCCTCAAGACCTTCGATCCGGAAGACAAGTACTTCTCGTACAAGCTGTATCGCGAATCGTGCACGTTCGTGAACGGTAACTACATCAAGGACCTGAACCGTCTCAATCGCGATCTCGTTGCATTCCCTCGCTTCCTTCACTCGTAGTCGCACACCATCATTGTCGACAACTCCATCGTCTGTTTTGGATATCATCTTGACAACGGAGTGCCGATTCGCTCGTGGTACGACGATTGGGACGACCGTGAGGTGGAATGATGGTCGTGAATGTGATGACTAGTTGTACAACTTGGCGACGGTGGTGCGCGTTCTTGTCACGCTCAACGATGTGCGTCCCATGATGAAGAAGATCTTCCATATCCGATCTACGATCGATTGCTTTTCTCTGTAGATGTGGAATTCGTGGTTTGTTTGAATGCAGTCACATCGGAACACAATTGCGTGTAACCCCCACAGGTGTGTCACAGTATCCAAGATTTGTGAGTATTGAAATGCGTTCTACCGCGTTCATTCGTTTGCTCCTCCTCCTCGTTGCACTCGCTGCGGCTGAGAACTGGGCGGTGATCATTGCTGGCTCCAACTCTTGGTACAACTACCGCCACCAGAGCAACGTTGCTCACCAGTACCAGATCTATCTGGACTACGGCGTGAAGCCCGAAAACATCATCGTCTTCGACTACGACGATATTCCGCAATACGAGGCCAACCCGTTCCCTGGAGAGCTGTACAACCTCCCCGGCGACGATGCCAAGGATTACTACAAGAACCTCGTGATTGACTACCGCGGTAAGGAAATCACCAAGCAGACTCTCTTCAACGTTCTTCTGGGCGTCGAAGACGGCTCCGGCAAGAAGGTGCTGAAGTCGACGAGCGAGGATAATGTGTTTATCAACTACTACGACCACGGCGCCCCCAATCTCATCTGCCTCATCAACGAGCGTATCAGCAGCGACGAGTTGCAGGATGTGCTGATGCTGATGCACAAGAAGCAAATGTACAAGAAGCTGGTGTTCTACCTCGAGGCCTGCGACTCCGCCACGATGATGGAGGGCTTCCCCGACACTCTGGGCATCTACGTCGTGACCTCCACCGATTCGGCTGTCTCCGGCTGGGCGTGCTTCTGCCCGCCCGAAGAAGTCGTGCACGGTGTGCACATCGGTGCCTGCCTCAGCGAGGAGTACGGCCACGCGTTCATGGAGGACATGGACCTGAATGGCGGGAAGGACACGTTCCAGGAGCAGTTCGAGTACATCTACCAGGGCATGAAGAAGAGCCACCCCAAGCAGTGGGCCGACTTCCGCTTCCTCAACGAGACGGTGGCACATTTCTTCGGCGTGGAGAAGAAGGCCGTGCTGCCCTCCGCCGTGAAGCGATCCACGTCGTTCTGGGACACGCGCGACAACGCGCTGAAGACCTACGCCTTCCTCCTCTCCGACATGACGCTCAGCAGCAAGGTGCGCAGAATGGTGCTGGAGGAGTACGCGCAGGAGGCGATGGTGCGCGACAAGACGGACGCCTTCTTCCACAATCTGGTGAATCGCGTCGTTGGCGAGAAGCGCTGGGACGAGATGATGAAGCCGTTCGAGAAGTCCGTCGTGAACAAGAAGTGCTACTTCCAGGCGGTCTCGGACGTGGATCGCATTCTCCCCAAGTCTGACTACGAGCTGAAGTACTTCCAGATTCTCGGCAATCTGTGCGATACGCTCAACGTGGACAAGCTTCCTATTTACTAAGGTATGTGTTTCTTGGAAAGAAGAATATGTTCACAGTACGGTGCTCTCGATCCTCTTGTTTGCGTAGGACAATACGAATCCGTTTCTCCCGGAAATCGAAGTCGTAGACAGGAAGTAGGTTTGCGTCGTCGTCTCGTAATCGCAGAGAACCCATCGCGCTGAACGCCAACACCATCAGGCAGTCGTATCATCCGTCGATTCTCGCTCTCCACGTCGTGTTCAAGGTTTTCCCTCTCTGAGCGCTCGGTGACGGTGTAGTGCGTCTCTCTGTTCTGGTACCTGTTCGGATGGGTCTTCGTGCACTCCACTACGATGAACGGAGTGATCATTCTGTTGTTGGTGGCATGCGACTTCTATGTCACGAAGAACATCACGGGCCGTTTTCTCGTCAGTCTGCGGTGGTGGTCCGTGACAGATGAACAGGGCAATCAGTCCTGGCGCTTTGAGTCCAATCCCGTATCCATAATATCCTCTCCTCATGGACAGAATTCCGGCAACACGATGGGCGAGAAGGTGGACAGCATGGTCTTCTGGCTCTTCACCATCGCCTTCCCCCTCGTGTGGTAGCGCTCTCTACCCGAACTCCATCCTAGGTGCTTCTTCTCCATCATCGCTCTCATTCGCTTCAACTTCCTCTGGTTATTTGTGTGTATTATTGCTGTCTCTCTTTCTGGCATGAACGGCTACCTGTACCTCCAGGCGTCCAAGCGTTCTCTCCCCTCAGTCGCGTCACGTGTAGATTCCAATCAGCGCGTCAACCTGCTGAACTACATCCCCTCCGATGTGCGGAACAATGCAGTCAAGTCCTGTTTCGTAGTGCGGATTACGCGTAGTTCGATTCGCTCTGCGTTGGTGAACGCAGTGGGTTCCGCCGCCTCCAACCTCGTGTACGCCTCTTTGTTCCACAAACAACGCAACATAGCTATCAACGCTGTAAACGGACCTAGTGCGCATAATGCTGCTCTGTCCAGTCCTCCGCCGTCGTAGTCATCACAGGCGCCTCCGCTTCGTTCTGTCTGTATATATTGCCCCCTTTCTACCCGTCACGTCCCCCACTCAACATCACATTCGGCGGATTCATATGTCGCGGTCTCCCTTGCCCGTTGTAGCGACTACGCGACATCGACGCCGCCATGCTCTCCTCCGCCATCGGCGTCGATGCAGCGACTCTCCGCCCCGCGAACGCCTGGTTGGGGTACATCACCTGCCCGCTGGAGTACGAGTACCCCACGGGCACCTCGCGGTACGACTCGGGGAAGTACGGGATGGGCGCGCGGGCCGACAAGGACGCCACGGGCTGCACGTGGGACGGCTGGAAGGACGGGTACGGCGCGGCAGCGGGCACCACGAACGGCGCGGGCGAGGTGGCGTTCATCGGGTTCATCGCCAAACCCACGTCGCGCCGCCCGTAACTGCTGATGCCCGGCCAGCTGGGGTCGGGCTGCACACGCGTCTGCTGGGGGTACGGGTTCCCCGCGGGGAGGTGGTGATGCGTTCCCTCCTTCTCCCGCTCCGTCTTGCGGTATTCTTCTACGTATCACGGCACTCCAGAAATCGGACGTTCTTTGTACATCTCGCGCAGCTCCGCCGGCGCGGGATACTTCAACTCGTTCAGAATGCCTCTACGCCTCAGGCCGCGCACCGGTTCCGCACCCGTTCTTGTCGATGCAGTGGGGCGGGAGTTTCGACACGTCAAAACGCCCGGCGAGCGTCACCCAGTCGTACACGCCGTCGTTCTTCAGTCCCTACACCTCACGCCGCGCACCAGTTCCGCACGCGTTCTTCGAGCCCGGCTTTGAAGAGACGGCGCAGATAACGGTAGTCGGGCGACTGGTCGAATCCGAGGTTGCGACAGTAGCGCAGGTACTCCTTGAACTGGAAGGGCAGTCCGTAGCACAGCACGTCGAGCGGCGTCTAATCATCACGGGCATCATGCAATGAGCGACGTCCACCTTGCAGCGCATAATCTTCTCGTATCTCTCCTCCTTCCGCTTCGCCGTCATGCCCTGCCACGGGAGGCGTCCCTTCAGGAAGTAGATTAGCACGTAGCCCAATGATTCCAAATCATCGCGTCGGCTCTGCTCTCTCCCCATGTGGTTGTTGATCGAGGCGTAGCGCGGCGTTCCCGTCAGACTCTTGTTCTCGCAGTAGCTACGAATCAGCACAGTCACGCAGACGAACGGAATGTGCTTCTTTGTTTTGGGGTCGCGATAACGCTTCGCCAGACCAAAGTCCAGAACGTAAATGACGTTGGCTCGCTTCCCGATTCCCAAGGCGAAGTTCTCGGGCTTGATGTCGCGGTTGATGAAGTTGCGGTGGTGGATGAACTCCAGACGCGTTAGCAGCTCGATCCCAAGCATCAGCACCGTCTTCACGGAAAAGCGTCGGTAGCAGTACTCGAACATCTCCTCCAAGTTCGGGCCCAGTAGGTCCATAATCAGCGTCGGAGCGTTGTTCGCATCCCACTTCAGAACCGCCTTGCAGATTCCCATGCCTCCTTCGAGACACCGGTAGACCTTCGCTTCGTACTCGATTTGAGACGTGTTGTTGCTCTTCAAGCACTGCTTTCTGGCGTAGAGTGTGTGTGAACCGTCGATGTGGCATATGTTCACTCTCCCGAACGCTCCCTCTCCAATCACACGGTCGCCGGGCTTCCCATCACTATCGCATCTATTCATTGCAACTACGCTCTGTCAAAGGAACGAATCGATCGCGTACTGTAAGGAGATCACAGGCGGATGAAATGCACGGAGAACACCTCTGGAAAGACCTCTCTTTCCCTTCCCAAACTCCGACCGAAATCCCCCTGATTACTGCCAAAACAGCTTGTCAAACAAACACGCACTCGAATGCATGATACACTACATTGAATACGCGTCGAAGTCCGTCGCGGTGGACGCAAACGGACTATTCACCCCAGACCGCCTCATGAACGAGCGGAACTCCGCATTGCAGTACGGCAGGTTCACCGGCTTGTACAGAATGCCGTTCCCATCAAACTGCCCTTCTTTCCAGATCCCGTCGTAGCGCAGACAGCCATTCGGATAGTACCACCGTCCTCTCCCGCTCAGCACGTTCCCGTGGAATTCTCCCTCAAACGCCTTCTGCTTGTTCGTGTAGTACAGACATCCCGCTCCATCGAACAAGTACGCCTTAAAGAATCCTCGGTACACCACCTCCCCCGTGTCCGTTCGCAGCACCCCTTCTCCGTTCCCGTTGCCTCCTGATTTCCCCCACGTGATCGTCCAACTTGGATGCTGCTCAAACGACACTCCCTTCTGAACGGGGTACAAAACGTAATCCTCCACCGGCTCCGGAGCTTCCACACACTCCCCCTCTTCATCCCACAAATTCGACTCCTCGTCGTTCACCATGCCGCCCTCCACCTTCATCACCCACTCGTTCTCCGCATCCGTCCCGTCCTCCAGTTTGCGCAGACACTCCACATCGCTCGGATCAAACACATGATTGCTCATCATCCCGTGCGAGGCGCCTTCGCCGCACAGCAGCCACACGTCATCCTTCTCGTCCACAGAATGCTGCTTCGGCGCGTACTGTTCCATGCACACCTTCTTCCCGTCTCGTCCGTACTTTACTCGAACACAGTCGTTCGTCGTCACAAACCCCTCCACGCCGCCGCCCTCGCAGTCGCACCACACGATCCCGTCGCGCAGCACTCCCTCCACGTAGTTCGACAGCGCCACTCCGCCGTCCTCCAGCTGGCGCACCACGCGACTGTTCCACCGATTGTCTGTCATCACGCCCACACACGTTTCCAGACCCCGACTCATCACGTGCACGCCCTCCTTCTCGCCCAGCACGTACTCGCCGCTGTCCACCTCGCTGCCGCCGAACACACACCCCACGCCGTGCAGCTTCCCGCCCGTGAAGCTTCCGCAGTAGTACTTCCCCTCCGCCTCCAGCCACCACCCCGTGCCGCGCACGCTGTCACCACACACGCTGTCGCCGCACACGCCCGTGAACACCGTCTGGTCATTCACCAACACCCGCATCTCGCCGCAGCGTCGCCCGTCCACTATACTGCCCTCGTAACGCACGCCCTGATCGCTCCACTCCACCCTGCACTCGCCCGACAGCGCTCCGTCCTTCAGACAGCCCGTCACTGCCTGTGGCGACGCACTATCCTCGCTGTGAAAGAGTTGGGGTATCCCACCCTCGCTGTGAATGAGTTGGGGCATCCCACTCCCCAAGACGGCGTCGCCACGTTCCTTCGCGTCGCGCGGCACAGTAAGCATCATACCCACCACCTCCGTTGACGATTTCCCGCGGGACAGACTCAGCTGCACACTCGTCTCCTTCTCCTCGCTCTCCAGAATCGTCTCGCCGCCACGCGCCACGCAATCGAACCAGCCCAAATTGGTGTCGAATTGGGACAACTCCGACGATAAGACACGTCGGATATAGGGCATGAAGGAGGAGATGCACTTCGGGGGAGATTGGATCATTTGGGACACGATCAATCGGGACATGTTCGCGCATAACACTTCGTGCGGGTCGTACGACACCAGGTACCCCGAGTTCTTGTACTCGGGAAAGCATGCTCGGATGAAGTCAGTCAAACCGCCGCTTCCAACCACGACGAAACGCCCGAAGCGTTCGGTGGGGATCGGCATGGAGGCAAACGCTGTGTCCAGCACGTCGAAGAACATGCGACGCTTGATCTCCCAGACGATGTCGGTCTGGAAGATCACCTCCATCATGCCTGAAGAGTTTTCCCAGTCAATGATTTGTATGGAATCATGTATCCAATAATAGTATAATGAGGTTAGCTCGAACATGAGGTCATCGTTGTCTGATACATCGTCAATCGGAGGCAAGTCGCACGCGCTCGCCTGCTTGTCAACCGCGTTGTGGAGGAGCTGCACGAACAGGTCGAGAGAGAGACGGCATCTGCGGCAGCAGTGGGTGTGGAGTATGTCGTAGGGGCTGTAGGAAAAAACGGTGAACTCATCTTCATGCACCTCAAAAATGACTTGAGTCGCATCGTCGCGCTCCGTGTACACCTCGAAGGGAATATAGTGGTAGATATAGGGAGCATACACGAGATTCGGCAGACCCGAGTAGCGAGAAAGGCGTTCCCAGTCAAAGGCGAACGACAACCAAGGAGGCAAGAAGACCACGACGATCTCGCAACTCCGCATGAGATTAGAATGCACAAACGCGAAAAAGAAACTGCTCACGGACATGCTACTCCGCAGTGAGTCGATACCCCTGATCTCGTTCACTTTCCGGTGCACCTCCAGTGTTTTATACTCTTTTTCATTATTGCAGGAAATAGCGCCATCTAAACAATTCAGTGACCTGCGTGTTAAGGAAATGCTGAATAACTACTCCTACCTCGTTATGTATTCCTCGTCTCGAAAAGTCCAGGAGTAGACTTCATAAAGAGGGAAACAGCGCGAGAGAATGCTATCACCAGTCAGATCCCTCCCTGCGTAGTCAAAACACCCAAACTCGTGCACCATCTCATCGAAGAAGTAATACCCGCACCTTTCCCCTTCTCTCATGTGATAACAAACAAAAGAATACGAACAACAACTAAAACACAGTAAGCACGATGTTGCCATCAACAGAAGTGTTCAGACATCCAAGGAAAAACCTGCAGCAATGCTAAGCCCGGCGAGGGCACGCATTCTTAGGGGGTACTGCGAATGGTTTGGGTAACCGAGTTTTCATCAACACACTTGCTCGCTCTGTACTCAGACATCCAAGGAAAAACCTGCAGCAATGCTAAGCCCGGCGAGGGCACGCATT
>JANPWJ010000547.1:0-13366 GCA_027406325.1 Blastocystis sp. subtype 2
AGAGAATACGTACCATGACGAAGGTGTTGTGAGCAGGAGCGCGAGTGGACAGAAAAAGAATGGGAGTGGACGCTTCTTGCGTCAAAGAGTGAGCATTTGTAATGTGGAAGTGTACGATTATGCAGCTTCGTGGAAAAGCGAGTTTTGGAGCAGAGGGGTGCATTCCTGCCACAGTACCTCTTATGCGCTTGAAACGATTGTAACGTGTTCGAACGAGTATGCAGCCCCCAATTCTGCACTGTTGAGGGTGAAAGTGTTGTCCTTCATCCATTCTCTCTTTCGTGTGTCTTTCGTTCCCACAAGTCGTGTCACTTCAAGGAATAAAGTAAAGAAGCGAGGCCGAATGCTCGGATCAGCCATCAGCAGCAGAAGCGGAGGTACTGGACGCAACACATCACTCCACACACAGGAGGCGAAAAGAAAACACACATCGACCAGCAAAAATGGGCCCAGCAGGGAATCGAACTCTGGACCTCTCGCACCCAAAGCGAGAATCATACCACTAGACCACAAGGCCACCTAGATTGCGTTTGACAATGGGTTATATCAGAGGAGTCGACGGATTGGAGAATGACTTCATAACCTGAATGAATTCAAGCAGCTCCTTAGAGAGAGTGGTGGTCAAGAGAAAGGGAACAGTCGACTGGTCAGACGAGGAAATCAAGCAATTGCTCATCAGCGTATTGGAGAACAAGTGTGTTCTGCAGAGCAGCGGAGAGGCCGAGACGAAGGATGTCAAGCTGAAGAAGGGAGTTCGGTTATCTGGTCGCAGCTGACAGTGTAGACGGCTTGGGAGCTGATTGCCTCGGTGGTTTCGAAAACCAAGAACGTGAAGCGCAGCGCAAAGGCGTGCAGATTAAAGTACAAGTCAATCGAGGATCACTTCAAGAAGGGTGTCTCTTGGCCGAAATCGTTCACGGAATAGAAGTAGTGTTCTGTAGAAAATGTGGCGCGCAGTCGAAGTGGCCGTACTTCTCGATGATGAGTCTCATCCTCCCCGTTGTAACAATAGTCACCGAAGTCGTGCGTGTTGCTGTCGTTCCGTGACCGCGTAGTCCATCGATGTGAACGATTTGATTCGCTCCACGTCTCCCATGTCTCCGCGCGTTCTCAACTCTTCTCTCGAAAACGACCGTAGATCCCTCAGAAGATCGACCTCCCCCTCGATGACAGAAGTGTCTGACACTTTCTTACAGAGTGGTTCTCTGCCAACAGAGTTCATTGTTTCCCATCCGTCCAAGTCTGATAGGCTGTGTATGTCCCCGGAAATGCCATCTTCAAAACGTATTTGTTCGTCTTCGTATATGTGTGCGTCAACCCCGTGTGCAGATTCGCCGTATGGAGCTCCTTTCGGAACTCACTCATGTGGCTCCTTCCACATGGACCGAAATGGTTTCTTTGATAATAGTTGTTGTGCTTTGTCTGCGCTTTCGAGTAGTCATTCGGTTCTGCAAGAGATTGCAAACACGCTAAGGGATATGACTAACTTTGTTGATAGTATGTTGTCAGGCAATTGTTTCTCACAAATGGAGAATACTGATTGTGCCAAGTAGCAGTTCACTAGTGAATCCCCCTCTATTTGATGTTCGTATGTATTGTAACAAGCAATTCCATTTCAGTAACTCTGTCTTCTTTGTTCGAATCATCTTGTCCACCAGATCCCAGAATTGCACTCTTGCCACGCTATCCATATTCCTTATATCGCGATTAATCTACGTCATCATCGCCCGAATGCAAAGCCACATAGACGGTCTGCACGTTGTACCCCTTCACGATGTCCGGAAGCGGCATTTCGTTGAACCACATAAACACGCCCAGCACTACGCAATCACGCAGCGAATCATCGTCCACCTTTGCTGAACAGAATCGACGGGTTGCTGTAACGCCAGCCGCGGAACTGCCAATTCTGCATTCCCGCCATCACGCACACAACGCGGTGCCAGTCGTCCACAGAGAACCGGGACGGATTGTCCGTGAACCGGAACCGAATCTTCTTGTTGTTGATCGTTCGGTCGATGATCAGATCCTGCGGCTTCTGCGGGTTCTTCTACTCCTCACTCCTCCACCGCGTCTCCACCTTCCGTATCTCGTCGCTCGACACGTAGCGGCCGTTCACCATGAACTCCTCCACATTGTACATGGTGATTACGTTGCTGCCCGCGGCGGGCGCCACCAGCACGATCGCCTCCTGCGCCGACTGCACCTTCTCCTTCTCGAGCGGCTGGGTCAGGAAGCCTTCTTCGGGGTTGAAGTTCATGTTCACGTCTATTTCTGATGCACTGTCCGTGCTGCCTACTCATACGACCCTTCCAGTCCTCATCGCCGTGAGAAGTCTTCTCATCAC
Source organism: Blastocystis sp. subtype 2 (assembly GCA_027406325.1). NCBI lineage: Eukaryota > Bigyra > Opalinata > Blastocystidae > Blastocystis > Blastocystis sp. subtype 2. Next base: position 2,345 of record JANPWJ010000547.1, read on the forward strand.
GACGGATCAGGTCCAGCTAGGCGTCACGCAGCACAAACAGCACTTACTGCCTCCAGGAAGTCCGATTTGCCGTCAAGAGCCACCACCTTCGATCGCGTCTCGTATATCTTTTCGTTGCCCAAAATGGCTCGCATTCGCTTGTAGTCCTGGATCGTGTTCGTTCCCTCCGCGCCCGCCGTCGCCGCGCCTGACGCTGTGGACGATGCAGCTGCACCCTCGAATTGGGGTTTAACGTATCGGAATGGGGCAGATGTGTCAAAGTATATGCAGGAGGACTCCTTCCCCTTCAGATAGCTCAGAAGCGCATTCTTCTGGGGAAAACTGACGGCGTCGACTCCGTTATCCACGCACTGCAGAGCGTAGGAAGCCTGGTCGAGCGATTCGTTCTTGGAAAAGACCTCCCAGAAGTAGAAAACGCAAGCCAGAGAATAGTAGGACGAATCCTTCGCATTCTCATTCTTCTCGTACGCGTGGAGCTTCTTCATGCACGTCATCGTCTTCTCGGGAAAGACGTGCATGCCAATCACCACATTCCCATCCTTTCTTTCCAATTTCTTGTTCTTCGCGATAGCCGACCGCAGGGCCTCGAGCGGATCCATCTAGACTGTCTTGCAACGATCCACGCGACGAAATATGAACCACTTCCGGTTTTCCTCCCTATTTCTGCCGCGATTCAGTCAGTGATTGGATTCCGTGGGACCCCTCTTCCCTCGTTTTCGCTCAATCCGGCAATGATACGCATCGCGGCGAATCCGAATCAGAAACTCCTTTCTCTCTTCCGTTCGCTGACCCTTCGGCGTGCGTTTGCGAAGCCGTTTGCTCTTGGGTGCGCTTTCACTTGTAGTATTGCACCAAATAGCATTGCGCACGGAATACAACTCGATGGTAGAGTGACTCGCGACTCTCTTCATCCTAGATCTCATCGCAGAGCGGGGGGTTCCGGATAGAGCAGTTGGTTTTCTTCGAGTGAGTAACTCGGTAGAAACCCCGTTCGACGCGAATCCTCAATGTGGGTCTGTGTGGGGCGCCGAACTCGGGAAAGAGCACGCTGATGAACACGCTCGTGGGCAAGAAGCTGTCCGCAGTGAGCCACAAGGTGAACACGACGCGATTGGAGATTCTGGGAGTGAAGAACGTCGGCGAAACCCAGCTGGTCTTTCACGACACGCCTGGTCTGCTGCAGAAGAGGTTCGTCATGCGTTTCCGTCTCATGTCCAGTCGTAGCAGCCAGGAAGAGAAGGAACTTACAAACATCGCGAAGAAGGCGCTTTCAAGCATGGACTTGTATCTTACCGTACGATCCCTCTCCTCCTCCCACCTCTAGTTAATCGACGGGTCAATTCCCCTCACCTACCTGAGTAGAGAAGTCATCCACACCGCCACTGCTCTCTCGCAGAGCAACGACGCCAAGATCCTCTTCGTCCTCAACAAGGCGGACCTGATTCGCGACCCCAAGCTCATCGCCACGCGCAAGAAGCAAATCGCTCAGGAAATCCCCGCGCTGTTACGCTCGCAAGTACCGGCCCGTCTGGGAGTGAACAGTAGATCGGCATGGACGATGCCGGCGAGCGCGTGCTCACGCTCTCCGCGCTGAAGGGGAAGGGCGTCGGGCAGGTGGAGCGGCTGCTGTTGAGCGCGGCGCACCCGGGGCAGTGGCGGTTCTCGGCGGGCGTGACGACGGACCGCAGCCAGGAGGAGCAGACGAACGAGATCGTGCGTGAGAAGGCGTTTCAGTACCTGAACCAAGTGAGAGAGAGGGGTGGGTATGAGGGGTAGGAGATCCCGTACGAGATCATCTTCGTTCACGAGGGGTGGAGGAGGGACAGAGGAGTGCTGGTGGCGATGGAGAACCTGCAGGTGCAGACGCACTCGCAGCAGCGCATCGTGGATCGAGTGAAGTGGAGGATCGAGCAGGCGGCGTCGAAGGACCTGACGGAGCTGTTTGGGCGCCCCATAGCGGTTAGCATCACTGTATCAATAGACAAGAGTTGAGTCATTTGTTCTGTTTTCAAAAGACAAGAGTTACTTGTTCTGTTTCCAAATGACAACATCAATTCGATCCACTTTCAGCAGACAACAGCTATCAACTCTATTTCCAACAAACACAAAAGGGAATCTCCCTGTCCAGCTTGTCGTGAATGCTCAGCCAGTTGAACACCGACGCCATTTCGATTCGGAGCTCGTCCTTGTCCTACAGCTCAGCCCCACACACCAGTCCTACGGCGAGCTTGAAGTCGATCGGCGGCTGGAGGTCGGACGACAGCAGCCGCACGAGCTCGCCCACCTTCCTGTCCGTCTTCACCACCAGCCAGCCGTTGTACCACTCCTCCTTCTTGCCCTCTATCCCTCACGCCACGCTCTCGCCCCCACTCAGCGCCTTCATCAGCCGATACACCTCCGCTCTCTGGTACGACGGCGGCGTGAGGCGCACCGACACCTCTACGCGTCACTCTCCTCCCACGCCTCCACCGAGCGTCTGCGTGGCGCTGTTCTCGCGCCTCTCGCGTGTGAAGCGGTATCGGTTGTGCGCCTCCACGTACGGAAGACACAAGTCGAGTTGCCGACACTTCATCACCGACAACACGTACTGCTTCCTTTCCGTGACCACCCTCACCCATGACTACTGAACATCTGTGAGGGAAGGAGAGAGGGGCGGAAGACGCTTCTTGTACTCCTCGTTCTTGTCAATGAACTACGCCTCAACCTCGCTGCTCTGACCCACCTCGATGAAGTCGTAGTACGTCTCGCGCAGCGGCGTGAGGCCCCAGAAGTGCATTTCGGAGAAGAGCTGGGTGGCTTCCTCGAACTCGCCCGTCGCCAGCTTCGAGCCGATGATCGCGGCGTAGATGCGCGAGTGGATCAGCACCTTCATGTCCTTCTGGCTCTTGTAGTACGTGTCCGCGTTCTCCGTGCTCCTGTCGAAGTGCTCCCAACCAAACTCGTCGCAGATAGCGTCGTACAGCGCAATGCACTCGTCGTAGTAGTGGTTCTCGTACAGTCCTACAGTGAATTCGAGCGAACGCTCCTACCGAAGAGCATCTCGGGGAGAATCACGCGATAACGCTTGCTATCCGCTTTGCACCGGAGGAAGTACTGCATGCCCTCGTCGTATCCCCACACCGACAACAGGCAGCGCAGGTACACTCCCGCCAACTCCCCATTGACTCCGATCAGATCCGGAAGGGTGGACTCCGATATGGAATAGAGAAAAGCGCGATCCTTCAAGACAGAGGCCGCCCACAGCAGACTCTTCGTGAGACCCGAGTGGATGGGACGGGAGTATGCGAAGAAATCGCACGACAAACGTCTCACCAAGTCGTAGAACCGACTCTGCAGCAGACGGTTCACCACAACCTTCATGTCCTAGCGTTGAGAAACCGGGTGCAGTAGTACCTGCTCCGAAAGATGCTGCTTCTCCCGTACAATCCGCTCCGCTGCTTTGCACACCTCCATTCGACTTGAATGGGTGTCTTTGAACAAGTCGACGAGTTGCTCCACTTTCATATTCTCTACATCTTTTGCGGGACTCCGTTGTGACGTATATGGACTACGGGGATGAGAGTCACGCATCACAGCAAACGAACCTCTTTCTTTGATTTGTCGGATGAGCGCTATTCACACTATTCCTTTCTGCACTTTCGGAGGAGAAGAACCGCTCCCCATGTCCATTCCCCCAAACAGAGCAACATCCACCTGAAACAGCGGGTATTGCACAACGCCGCCATGGTACATTACGTGGCAGCTTTCCTCCCAGAATGCGTAATGTTCCCAGCATTGTTTGCTCCCATCCACCATCTCCCATCCTCATTCCATGCGTGATTCTGAATCACATGCAGCCCTGATTCGATCCGTTCCAGTCCGATTCCTCTTACCCAGCGTACGAACACAGTAAACGAGCGCCCAAATCATACAACGGCGTTTTCACGCCGAAAGAGGATGCCATTCCCCCTTCCCGCAAGAGTGGTGATTTGGCCTCTCCTCACGCATTGCATGTCACACCGAGTGCTCTTTCACCCTTAACGACCTCCTTTCCCAAGGAATCTCAGAGAGGAACCACTCATTCTTCGAGTCATGATGATCGTGGATGGCTGAACGCGTGGACAGTAGACCCCCTCTTCCACCCATTCATTCTTTTTTGATTCTTGAAGTTTGCCAATGCAGGCTCAGCGCATTCAAGGTGAGTCCTTTCTTGCCGAAAGATTAGGTCTAGAAACGACTTCCTCGAAGAAAGTGTACTACTACTACTGCAAGCACCCTGGGTGCACGTACAAGACCATCCGCTCTGGCCACCTTAAACGCCACGAGCGCATTCACACCAAGGAAAAGCCATACAAGTGCCAGTTCTGCTCCTACACTGCCGCACGTTCGGATCACCTGAGAAGGCATATGAAGATCCACACCAAAGGTATTCGCGCTCTCACTTCCACCAACTATCTGGATGTCGAGCCTTCTCTCAGTACTTCGTCGACGAGCTCTCCTACGGTGAGTCCATCGCCTGTTATCTCTGCTTCTTCTTCTCCCTCCCTTCAACCCATGACAGCTCCTGCAAGGGTTCCTTTTGCGTGCTTGGATGGATGCTGCGACGACGAGGGAGGTAAGGCCTTGGAGCTGGCGCTGATGCGTAGTTTCTGTGTTTCTCAATTTCCTTCACCTTTGCTACACGAACCAGCGCATCTAAGGGACATTATTATCGCGCGTCCTCTTAGATATTCACTTTAGGTGACTTTGTGTTTGCATTCTTGAAGACTGTTTTTCTTTCTGTTTTAAGGTATCACCTCCGTGAAATGCTTGTTCCGTGTTTGTTGCACACTGGAGTCTCCATTGTTTCTTTTGTGAAATGGTGGGACGATTCGCACAACCGTAACGGCGTAGAGCAACTACGGTCAAGGATATGCTGACGACTGGATGAGTGTCGACGCGTTCGCTGTGTTGTCGGCTGCTTGACGGTCTAGACCCCAGGAGACGTATAAACCGTTCATTCCGGCCAGCTACAACAACGACAACGATTTCGGTTTCGGGAATATGCAAACGACCGTCGAAGAAGACTACGAGAACGAGCCGCCTCTCCTCGAAGGTGCATCTCAGTTGTGTAGCATGACGTACAGAGTTGGGCATTGATTTCAGCCACATCTACAACAAGATTTGCGTTGTGCTGAATCCTCGCAAGAGAATCGACTCCGTTCTTGCGCAGGACGCTGATCTGACAGGACCCATTCTGTTCTGCTTCCTTATCGCACTTCTGTCGCTCTTGGTCTGTTCTTCGCGGGGACAGTCACTCGTAGAGAGGACGCGTTCAGTTCGGCTACACGTACGGCTACTTCTTCGCTGGGTGCTTCATGATGTGTTGAGCGCGTGCTTCGATTGAGTGATAGATACTTCCTAATCGGACTGCTGAACGACTCCACGACCGGAATCACGCTGAGCTCCATCACGAGCATTCTGGGGTACTCGATCATTCCCATCATCTTCTTCTCTGCCGTGAGCCTGGTCATTCCGTCAAAGTATTGGCTCATCGAATCGCTTTCCGCGTAGACACTTTATCAGCTACACGCTGGGCATTCTCTGCTGCCTGTGGTCTTCCTTTTCCGCCTCTCGGTTCATTGAAATCCTCCTCGGTAGCAAGGACCAGCGCTTCATCATCATGTACCCGCTGATTCTACTCTATGCCACATTTACCCTCATCACTGTGTTTTCTCGTGTTTCCTGCAAACACACCACAAATCATCTAAGTCGAGCGCGTTCGGGTCCTTCACCGGCCTCGTTTCGTAGGGAATCGTGATTCTGTGCGGCAACTGGAGCATCTTCAAATACGCGTCCGTCTGGTTGTTCCCCCGCTGCTCTGCAACACTCCCATCGTACCGGTCTGTCCGATTCCCGTAGTACGGAGGGGCAGTCTGAATGAAGTCCTTCTGAATGCGCAATCCACCTACATCATCACTCGGCTCACTCTTCCCAACGCTGCATGTCCTCTCCTCCCTCCTCAACCACCGCCTTCACAAAATCGAGGGTCTCTTGAGACACAGTCAGGTGTGCCGGCAACATGACGCGATTCGCCGAGGAGGACACGTAGTGATGAGACTCCTTCACAATCGCTAGCCACAGGGGGTCGTAGTACAAATCGCAGTCATCCGCATAGGCAGGATCCACCTCGACGGTAATCACCTGCATGAAGTCTCTTCCCTTCAAACACTTGTCGAGCGACAGAAAACGCGTCTGTCTTTCCAGGGGAACCATAGGAACTGCGCCTCCTTCGACGGCGTCGGAATGAATCCCCTCTTGAGAGGGAGCACTCTTCGGATGTGGATACAGCGCTGCGTACTTGGTGTGAAGATGCGACGCAAACCAATACGCCGGCTACTCATCACCTCGGCAATGAATTGTCACCTTCAACTCATCCAGCACCTGCATGAGCGGCTGCGATCCCAAATTCATATTGTCAATGTCTTCTCTACGCCTCAACACGCTCAAACAACGATACTGGAAGTGGGGCTTTCTCCGCAGCAGGGACGCGACGTTGCCATACTGGAAGATGCGAGAGGGCCAGTCGTGGGAAACCATGATGTCGACAGGGGAGGAATACGCCAGCAGCTTCAGGATGTCGAGATGACGGTAGTGGAAGGAGGTGATTCTGTCTGGACTGTGCGGACTGTACGGAACCGTTTCGCAGTACCCCTTTTCGTAGTCGAGAGAGTTGAAGATCCCGGACAAACCACCGATTGTCAGCCCCTTGTACCGAATTACGTTGGAGCACCCCATGTAGTACATATTCGGCGCAACCCAGCCACCGTAATGCAGCTCTCTGTGGTAATTCGTGGCTTCGTGGTTTCCGCCCACATAGATGGTGAGAACGGGCGCAACTCGCTCTCCCGAGTAATAGTTGTAAAAGTCCTTCTAGAAATCATCCTGCATCCGCTCGACTACCATGAACATGTACTTCTCGGGGCACTTCATGCACCCCAAATCCTGCTGATTCCGCATCGCTTGGAAATCGCCGGTAATGATGAGCAGGTCGATCTTCTTCCCGTTGCGCTCAAACACCTCGCACATTCTGTAGAAGGCGTCGAGCTCTCCGTGCCCGCAACCCGTTACGGCGATGTTGATCGAGGCCATAACCATTTCCTGTCTTCAACAAGCAGAACAGCTAAACGTATTAATTAGACACAGAGTCCTGCAGACTCAACTCCTTCTCCAAACGGGACGAAGCGCAACAATCGCGGGCAAGGCAATTGTGGTCTTCACACACAATATCGTTACAAACGTCCTGCGACCCGCTGTTATGGACGATCTCGATCTGCACGCTGCTGCTGTGGATGTTCACCTTGTGGAACAGCTTCTTCACGTTGTCCATCACAGCCTGATGGTTGCAGTCGTGCGAGCAGATGATGTGCACGGACGCCTCGATGATGTCCTCGTTCAGCTGCCACACGTGCAGAGAGTGGAAGTACTCCACGCCGCTGATCTTCGAGATGGACTCCTCGAGCTTCTTCATGTCGATGGACTCGGGCGCCGACTGCAGCAGGATGCCCAGCACGCTCTTGAACAGGGGAATAGACCCGTGCAGAATCAGGAACACGATGAACAGCGAACAGATCGGATCGGCGTAGTACTTCCACTCCTGGTCGTCGGGCACGTAGTTGATCAGACACGCGCTGATGATGGCAGCCACGGAGCCCAGCGCGTCGCTCAGCACGTGCAGGAACACAGCCTCGATGTTGGCCGATCGCTTCTTCTTCTTCTGCTCCTTCGGCTTCTTGTCGCCGTCCATCTGAATCACCACTTCTGAGGAGACGTCGTGCTCGTGCTCGTGTTCGTGGTCATGCTCGTGTTCATGCTCGTGGTCGTGTTCATGCTCATGTTCATGTTCATGCTCATGCTCATGCTCATGCTCATGCTCATGTTCATGCTCATGCTCATGTTCATGCTCATCCTCGTCCTCATCGTGATGATGATCATGTCCGTGAGCGTGACCGTGCGCATGACCGTGGGCATGTCCGTGAGCATGTCCGTGAGCATCCTCGCCACCACAACCGAAGAAGAGCAGACCCAGGATGTTGATCACCAGACCCAGAATAGCCACCACCAAGTAGAGTTCACGCAGACTCGACATGCCCTCCTTCACCTCGCTGATATCGATCATACGAGTGATGGCCTCAATGAAGATGTTGAAACACACGGCGAACAGGAACACGCTGTTGATCATGGCACCAATCACCTCGAAACGATGCCAGCCGTAGGTGTTGTACTGGTTCTCCGGACGACGCGCCAGCGAAATGGCCCAGTAACCAACAATCAAGGCAATCAAGTCGGAAGCCATGTGCATAGCATCGGCCTGGAGAGCCAGAGCCTGAATCACGATACCGCCGACGAACTCCACGATCATGAAGGCGCCCGTCAGAATCATCTGGATCATCAGGTGGCACTGATCGCTCTTCATTCTCTTGATCTTGTCCGCCTTAGCCTTCAGGAAGCGCTGCTTATCCTCCTCGCTGATGTTGTACTGTCTCTTCTCATTCTCCGGCTCAGGGAAATCCGCTCTTCCACTACCCGTTATCCGCACATCAACACGTCCTACATGAGCATGCGAATGCTCTTCATGTATCCGCTAACGGGCTTGTTCTTGCTCGGGTCGTAAATGCCGTGATAGTCAAAATGATCCTCGTTGATGTGGTGCAGACGACCGTTCAGCACGACGTCGTAGTGATCCTCGTGCTGTACGATGTCATGCTTGTGCTCTCCGCTGAGAATGCGCACCAGCTCGCCCTCATCCTTGCAGTGGCACGTCTCATCGCCGCAGGGCGAGGTTACTCTACACATCACCGCACAAACATCACTAGAACTGCTTCACCTCGGACTCGCTGCTAGCAGGCTTGATGTCCTTCAATTCAACCTCAGTACTCATTGATTAAACTATTATTTGGGAATCTGGGGAACAGGGTGGAACACTCCACGAACGAAACGCCCACGATGAGAGAATGAGAATGAAACTCCAATCACCGAGGATTGAAAAGGGGGAGACTCGGCCGCTCCTTTTCACTCCCTTTTGGAGACAATTCAAAACGAGTGTGTTCCCAACAAACTGGAGTAGACATGTTATTACACACCCAGGAACTCATCAAACTCAGCGTCCGTGACAAAACTGGGTTCTAAATGACGATCCAACGCTTGTACTTCGTCTTTCCACTTCGTTATGCTCCCTATCGGGATGGTGATCATGCGCTTCTACCCGTCACTCCACTCTCAAACACCGCACAGTCTTCACAACCTCAACGGGAGGGTACACAACGCTCGTTAGGAAATCGACAGTCTGGAGCGCATACGGGCTCTTGTTGATCACCACCATCTTCTTCGTGCTCAGTAACTCCAAAAACCGCTTGGGAGAATTGTCCAGCAGAATGAACAGCACCACCTGCAGAAGCGATACGTCCCCCTTGTGCTGCTCGATCCCTACACATCACACCACCAGAACGATACGCACGGATCGAATCCCCGTCAATGAAGAAGAAGCGGCTCTTCATCGAGTGCATCTTGTCGTAAAAGAAGTCGGTAGCTCTGAAGAAGAAGTACTCGCGCGCCTTCCACTGCAAGTACTTGTCACTACCCGTAAAGCACACAGCAAGAACCCAACTCCGCATCGCTCAATGACAGTCCCTTCTCTTGCGCTCTCCCCTTCATCTTCTCGTACACCATCTTCCAACGGTCTGTGGACGCGTACAGCGTCAAAATGCTGTCATACGTGGATTGCTCCATCTTGAGGGAGTTTCGCTTCATGGTCCGTACCCAGGTCAGCACGTCCTTGAAGCGCTCTTCCTTGCAGTAGCAGCCGATAATGGCGTCCATGCACAACGAACTGCTGATGCTGTTCTCACTGTGTGCCAGTGAGCGGATGTGGTTGGCGAAGGCGAGACACTCGCGAGGCCTTCCCGCCAACTCCAGTCCCTTCAACAGCTTCCAGTTCACAGAAGCGTCCTTGCACGCATTCTTCGCATAACCGTTTCCGCTCAGAATCTGCTTGCCCTCATCGAATAGGCGCTGCGAAAACAGAAGCATGACAAACGAAGCTAGGAATGACGTCAGTGACCCGATTCCACAGTACATGCGCGGCATGCGTCTCCACGCTTCGGGAATGGAACCCCATACGGACTGAGCGAACTGCACCTTCTTCTCCATCACGGCGGACGTCATGAGGTAATCAGCGGTTGATACGGACAAATCCACGTATCCCTGCACATTGAGAATGGGGAGCAAAGATACGTCGCGTTCCAGCAGGAATTGGTGGTAGGACAGGAGCATGCGGTAGTAGCGTTGCTTGAACAGCACCGAGTAGAGCTTTTGCAAAACCTATACTCGCAGCGGATACTCACGTCTACTGTTCCATCCATGGGGTTCCACAGCTCTGTGTACAAATACAAGCGTTTCCGCAACTATGCATGGTGAGAAGAGAGCGAGCGTACGGTCATCATGTTGTTGATGAGAAGGTCATCGCGAATACACTGCGTGATCTTCTTCATGTCGAACTCACACGGACTGAGCGAAATGCGGTTTAGGAATGCAAACCTGAGAAATCATTGTCCATTCCCAAGTTCCCACTTTTCGTCGTCATCCATCTCCGAAAACAGGTCGCCAACACTTGTGAGTGCTGTGCTACTACAATGAAAAGAGGAATGGACATGGTACCTGCTCCATCGCAAACCAGTTGAGAAGACGCTGTTTTGGCAGTGGGCTCTTCCAGAAAGCGCGGAACGAATTAGGGACGACTTCCTAACAGCCCCTGCTACTCTCCACATTGATTATGTGTGTTGACGAAACACTCCAAACAACATGATAAAGCTACTTCTTTTCCTTCTTTTCCTTCTTCTCTTTCTTGTCCTTCTTGTCCTTCTTGTCCTTCTTCTCTTTCTTATCCTTCTTCTCTTTCTTCTTCTCTTCCTTCACTTCTTCCTTCACCTCCTCCTTCTTCTCTTCCTTCTTCTCCTTCTTAATCTCCTCCGCCACCTCCATCATCGCATCCGCATTCTTCTGCGG
>JANPWJ010000550.1:0-15383 GCA_027406325.1 Blastocystis sp. subtype 2
GGCGTACTTCAGCCATGGAATGATGTGAATGTGTGATGTGGAGAAGACTGGAATGATGTGAATGTGGAGACAACTGGAATGGGGACTGACTCGAAGAACAACACCAGATTCATCTTCAACAAACAAAGCAAACGACTTAAACCTTCACAGCCTTTGAAGGGGCCTTCTTCGCGGGAACCTTCTTGTTAGAAGAAGCCTTTCCTCCCTTCTTCGCCTTCACGCCACCGACAGTCTTCGTCTTGCGCGATCTCGTAACAATGATAACGATCACGACGATGATCACAATCACGACGATCACGATCATAACAATACCCATCACAGGCATGCAGAAACCAGTCGCCTTCTGCCATTCACCGTTCTTCTTACCCAGAATGCACGGTCTCTTCTGCGTACCCACATAACTGCCCTGAAGAGCACAATCGTACTCCGCCACCTCGCCCACAGGAGTGCGCTCGAACACGCCCTCAGGCAGACAGTAGCCCTTGATCACAGTGATCGTAATCAGAGTGTACGTCTCACCCTTGGGGTTCTTGCCACGCACAGTGAACGCCTGAGCGTTGATCGTCGCCTTGGGCATACCGGAGATCACACCCGTCGTCGCATCAATCTTGAAGCCCTCGGGCAGCGGCGTGCTGTCCTGCATGAAGAACTCGGTGATGATGTTCTTGTAGGTGGGAGCATCGGTCGCCACCTCCGTGCCCATGATGAACACGAAGTTGTTGTTGATGTACTTGATGTCCTCAGGCAGTCTGTACTCGCACTTGTCGCTCTGCACCTCGCCCAGCTGACCGTTCGAGCACAGTCTGTACGCGAAGCCGCGGAAGCCCTCGGGACACTTGGCGGGAGACATCTCGCCCTCAGCCACGCCGGAGTACTCGCCGACAGCAGGGCACGAGCCAGAAGCGGCAGCCTTACAGTACAGCATCAGATAGGCGTTGGTATTCACGTTACCCGACGCAGCAGCGTCCACCACGAACTTGAACTGGCTGAAACCGGCGAGACCCACGGGCATCGACCACACGGTGCGGTCCTGCGCCTTCACGCCCTCGTTCACCACGCTCAGCGCGTTGGAGTTCTCACTGTCGCCTCTCCAGAACACACCGATCGAGAAGGAGTAGCCCGTGCGCGCCACGCTGGTCTGCAGACCGAACGCGTTCGCCTTCGAGCCCTCCAGGTTCTCCACCGTCCACGTCAGGTACGAGTCCACCGCGTTGGGGATGTGACCGTAGGTCGTGGGCAGAATGTCCAGCAGGTCCTCCTTCGTGCAGCCAGACACCTCGCTGGCGTCGATAGCGGAGTAGGTATCGAGCACGATCGAGCAGTCGTTCACGCCGAAGATACCCGTGGCGTCGAACACCACAGCGCTCTCACCAGGAGCGCGGTGGATCTCGAAGGCCATCACGTTCTTGCCCGCCACAGCGTTAGCGGTGGACAGAATCACGTGGAACTTGGAGAACAAAGCAGCGTCGTGCGCGGCGGTCGCTTCGGTAGAAGCGTCATAGTTGTCTCCCAGGTTAAAGCGCGCCACCTTCACGCCGTTGAAGTAGGCAACAACACCACCAGAGTACTTCATGCGCACGTTCAGCACGTGGTAATCCTCCAGAGAAGGAACGTTCACCTCGTGTCTCACATACGCCGTCGTGCCCATGTGGTTGCCCAACTCAGCCGCCTTCTTCGTCTCCCACGCAGCGTCGTCGAAGCTCACACTCGTCCAGTCCGCCGCCACAGCCTCCTGCTTGTTCCACACCTTCCAACTGTCGTACTCAATCTGGAAGGGGATGACGGAGGAGAACATGGTGGTCATGTACTGCACGCCACGAGGCATCTGGTTCATATCGAACGGCAGCGCGCCCACATCGATCGTCAGGTACCAGCCGGCGGGTTTGTCCCAACCGTCCTTCTTCGAGTCGTACACAGCGACGGTGTAGATGTTGTGAGCCACACAGAAGTCGGCGTAATTCAGACCGTTCTTCACCTTGAACGCGGTGTTGGACGACATCACCTGACCACTCATTCCCTTACCAGCGAACAGCTTGTACGAACCCTCAGAAGGCCAGCTGTCGGTGCGAGCCACCAGCGTAATGAAGCCCTTGTCTCCATTGCAAGGCTCCACGGAGATCGTCGCCACGAAGGTCTTCTGGGCACCGAGGAACGACTTGGCCTGAATGGTGTAGGAGGCGGCGGGGGACACAGTCGAGCAGGTACCCGAGATCTTACCGTTGTTGGGGTCGATGGAGATACCCTCGGGCAGAGCGGGCGACACGGTGAAGTCATAGTAGTACTCGGAGTTGGGGTAGATCTCGCCCATCTCCACCGACTGCGTGATCACGATGGGAGTCGTGTAGGACAGGTCGGGAATCTCCATGTTCATGGCGTCCGCGCGGAGATCAAGTGTGCCAACCTTCCAGCTGCAGGAGGAAGAATCGCCCGTGCCGAAGTTCTCGAAGCGGTACTGGTTGTAGGGCTTGTCGTTCACCAGCCAAATCTTCTTGTGCTCGCCCTTCAGCGACCACGTCATGCCCGACACCTCTCTTATTGTCGTCCAAGTCTCCGTGTTGGCGTTACGCGCCTTCACAGTGAACTTACGAGGCTGCTGCGTGTTCTGCGTGTAGTACAGATACACGACAACGGAGGAGATCCACTCGCGACGGTTGTTCGCGAAGGTAACCATCATGTAGTTCGTGGAGCAGGACGACTGGTACACACTGTTAGCGTAGTACTGGTTGAGAAGGGAGCTAGTACTGCCGCTCATACCCGAGGATGATACGCTGTAATCGAACACGCGCGACTCGGAAGAGGTGCCCATCAGACGCACAGCGCAATCGAAGTAAGAAGTCGTCTGCGAGGCGGTCTGCGCCACGATGGCAATAGCGATCGTGTTCGTTCCCACCTGAAGGTAGTCCACGGCGGGAGTTTCACCCGATGCCAACGAACGGACGGGAAGCGAGACCTGGTGGTACATCAGATTCGTGTAGGCATTCAAGCCGATGCTGGAGGTGGTCACGTCACCCGTCACACCGTTGCGGAACGCCTCGTGTCCGTTCATGTAGATCACGCAGCCGTACAGGTAGCGCAGCGAGATCACAAAACCAGCCACGTCGGTCAGCGAAGCCACGTTGAAGGTCTTCTTGTACAGCTGGATCTGGTTCGTCGCTCCCGTGTACTCGCCCATCGAACCCGTGTTCCAGCCAGCAGTGTCCGAGTTGTACCAGTTGGCAGGCACCTCGTTCATCTTGTAGAACCACTGTCCGTGAGGAGCCACGGCCCACTGCACGTTCACAATGCGGTCAGCATCAAGACCCTGGTTGGCATCGTAACGGATACGCGTAACCGTCTCGTACTCATCGTTGGAAAGAATCGCATTCAGGTAGAGGAAGGACGAAGACTGCCAGTACTTGGTGGTGGCGCCCACGTCGATCTCGTACTTGCTTCCGCTCAGACAGAGATAAGCCGACCAGGTTTGGCTGCTGACCTGACCCGAGTTGGCAGCCACGCTCAACACCACCTGCTGCGTCGCCACGTCCTTGATGGAGAACGCCTCCTTCTCCGCACCTGTCGTGTAGGTACGCATGACCTTGATCAGAGTAGCGGCGCACGCCTCGACCTGAAGAGAGAAGGTGCCCTGGTAAGGCTGACCCGCCATCGTCACGGACATCGTGAACGTGGTGGCCGAAATCGTCGTCGTGGCTCTGCCAGACACACTGCAAGTGGCAGCATCGAAGGTCAGACCCGCGGGAAGAGCGGGAGCGAGCGTGCAACCAGTGAATTCCTGGACATCGGGACGGATGTACACGTCATCGTACTCGGCGTAGACGGAGAAGGTGCTGGGGACGAACGTCATGGAAGTGGGAACCATCTCGGCGCACACCAGGGGCTGCACCTCCGGAGCGTAAACCTTGGTCGTACTGACGGCGCTGTTGAGAGTCAGGCGGTAGGACTGGTAGGGCTTGGCGTTGAAATAACCGTAGAACGTGTTGAAGGTGCTCGCCGAGTAGGTGGCGTGAGTTACAGTAAGCACGGTGGAGTAGGTGCCCGAGGAGCTCATCGCACCGGACAGCGAGAACTCACCGGGAGCCTGGGTGATGTAGGTGTAGGGCCACACTCTCAACACGTTGATATGAGCGCGAGGACCGCCCAGCTCGTAGGTCACGGTGGCGGGAAGAACAGAAGACGCAGCATTGTAGTAGCTGGTCTTGCCGAAATCGAAGATGCTCGCCGTAGCAGTACCACCCGAGGCAGTGAGCGTGACGTCGTAGGAGTAGATGTAGCAGTTCGTGTTATCGGTGTTGGGAGTGCTGGAGGCCAAAGCAGCCACGAACGCGTTGAACTCGACGGCGTTCTCACCCATCGACGGGAAGTGGAGCTCGACAGCAAACACGTTGTTGGAGGTCGTGACTTCGCCAGCGGGACGGATCACACCGTGGAACTCGTACTCCGTGAAACCACCGTTGGAAGGAGTCGTGGCAGAGACAGCGCCGTCAGCCATGTGGTCACGGAACACTTCCACACCGTTCACGTACACCACGATACCGTAGCGGTAGTTCATGTCGTACTCGTAGGCAGCCATGTTCGCAATACCAGTGAACGTCTTGCGGAAGTACTGCGTGCCCGAAGCAGCAGGCGCAGAGCCCAGCGTCACGGCGTTCCAACCGCTCTCGCCGAAATTCACCGTGTTCCAGTCCGCAGCGACAGAAGACGTCGTAGCGAGCATCTTCCACTCCACATTCTTCATGACGGGATAGTAGAGAGAAATGGTGAACAATTCCTCTACTCTCTCGATCATGAAGTTCTTGAACACCACGTTGCCGTAGATACCAGCAACACTCACCCAAGCGCCATTAGACCAGGAATCACCACTCGAACCGTAAGTATCCTTCATCATGAAGGTGTACTGGCTGTTGATGGTGGCGTTGAGGCAGTATTCATCCGTGCGCTTCTCGTTGTTGGCGAAGGCCTGGCTCACCACCAGCTCAGTCGTTCCGTCCAGAATCTTGTAGGACTCCTCAGTTCCATAGGCCTTGCACTGCTTCGTGACAGCCACGTAAACCTTGCCATCATCGCAGGTGAGAGTGCCCAGAACAGCAGAAACTACGACTAAGGTTGCGCAAGAAAGAAAAACGCAAAGAAGCAAACAATACAAAGTATCTCATGTCTTCTTAAAGAGAATAATGCCAAAACCATCCATGCCAGTTCAACGGTTTCATCGCATAACCACTATTCACAACTACTATGGAGTTTCAATGCAAGGTGGCGGATGAATCTGATTGGCTAAATCAGTCGTTCTCCATTAATCGATCCGATTTTTGCCGAGTAGAGTTGCCGTTGCAACTGGATTCTGTGCAAATCGAACTCTATTGTGTGTTTGCTACCACTATTTGATTGAGTGCTTTTTCTCCTCTGTTTTGAGTATCTACTCGACTGTCTAGGAAAAGTATGTGTGAACCTATGGAATAACACCCACCGCTGTGCGGTTTGAGGTCTGGGAATTGACACGGTGGAATAGGAAGGCGAAAGGAACTGTGCGACATCATGCATTCCTTCGTTTTCTGTCTCCAAGGTCACTGGGACACATATATTCCAGAGATGAAAGAATAGGCAAAATGAAATGATTCACAATGATAATGAGGTCCTTCAAGGGAGTTGGTTATGAACATGGTTACCGCCATCCCCCTCTATGAACAGGAGGCAAGAAAACGCAACAAATGGAAAAGAAACAAGCAAAACGTGGAAACCGTCGAATTGTGGTTTGGTTGAATTCCCGTTATGCGGCATGTTTCAGCCTTCCACACAATTCCTTGTCACATCGAAATGAATCGCATTGGGATAAGAAGCCCAAACACTGCATTTGTGTGTCCTCTGTGTGGGCAAAGAAGGGGTGTGGAGGCCTTCCTTGACCCGTTCACTTGCACCCTGTTAAGCAACTGCATGGACTGCAGACGTCGGCTGTCACAATGTTGGGGTGTTATTTCTGTGTTGTGAGGATGTAGCTGTGTATTCAATACAACCGAAACCCTCTGTGAATCGTCGCGTTTCGACATCTCTGCATGAGAGCAATCCGAGAGGAGTGAGAGTGGTTCCGTCAGCGCGGTGGAATCCAGTGGCTCGAAGAGGGAGATCGAAGAAGGATGTGTATGTTGCGAAGCTGGTGTTCCATCGATCGATGTGTTAGATTGCGCGTGCTGGTGATTGGCTTCTTAGTTGAGTTAGTTGTTCATTCGGTATTTGTTTGAGAGGTGATTGAGTGTGACAGTGGCTTCACATCATGCAAACATGGAATTATGACTGTGGAGCCTGATTGCTCCCAAGCAGAGAAGAAGCACTATGTTACAAATGCTATTTCACAGTATCGTTGTTTCATTACTCTAATCACCTCGTTCCATGTCCAGTCTCGCCTTCCCATTCAATCTTTAAAGCTTCAGGGTGTTCACTACAAACATAGCAAGCATTCAACTCACCAACACGAAACTCTGCTTGCATTCCGTTGTTGCCAACGCCAAGCAATACAGCCCAACTAGAGTGACCATTGACCAACATACTATCCCTCACATCCAAATCAATTATCAGGTTATGCTTCACCTCAACCTCATCAATTCACTTCGTTGCTGAAGCAACCCCTTGTCCATTCTTATTCTCCGCCCAGTTCGTTTCTTCCACCAACGAGAGACGACTCCCTTCCCATAACCACGGTTTCATTTTTGCATAAGCGATTATCCTCCCTGTTTTGTCTTAACGGGCTTTACTAGAACCGGTTGATTATTGCATAATACTCTACCTCTTCGCAATACTAACCGCCTACTGGCTGTGTCTTCTCTCTCTGCTCATTCCGAATTCTCCTACTCGTATTCGTAGTAGTTTTCGCCTTTTTTCTTTTCTCTGGTAATTGGCCGAAGTGCATACTCTGAGGAATGCAGTCTCAAGGTTCCTTCCCTTCTTCAAGGCCTCTTTCGGGACGTGGAGGGCATAAATCGTATTTGTATGCGCGGTGTGTTTTACTGTGTAGGGATAAGG
This sequence comes from Blastocystis sp. subtype 2, assembly GCA_027406325.1. Classification (NCBI taxonomy): domain Eukaryota; class Bigyra; order Opalinata; family Blastocystidae; genus Blastocystis; species Blastocystis sp. subtype 2. The sequence goes on from JANPWJ010000550.1 coordinate 7,009, forward strand.
ACTATACGTACAACCAAGTTCCGGAGTACCGTCATCATGTGGATGACAAGTGGGTGTCTTCGCGCTGCCTTATTTGTAGTTCATACGTGAATTGGAATGATACGAACTATATTCCCCGCCAGGAAGACAACTATCCCTTCGTCATGAGACAGAACTATGACGGTGCGAACTATCGCAACCCAAATGCGATGCCTATGTATTCGTTGTGATTGTACGTTATTGTGCTAGACACTATGGTGGACTCTCCTACTCCAGCAGCGTTCCCTATGGTGTTGGCTTTGGCGGTCAATTTGACGTGAATCCATCGCTAGGGAATCAAGCGCCTTCCTACTACGACAATGTGATCACTTCCACACCCACGGATCCGTTGTATTCTTCGTCCGTGCGCATGCAGAACCCCCGAAGTCTGTACGCGAATCGTTCCTTTTCGCCAGAGTCGCAGAGACGGTCTCCTCACGTGCGCTACAGCTCGCCTCCGCAATCCTCCATTCTCCCCCACAATCGCGATGGGGACGCGGCGCCTCGAACAGACTACAACGCGATGTTTTCAGAGCCCGACTACGACAATCCATGGGGTGATCACGCCTCAGAGCGCTCATGTGTAGGAGTGGAATACGGCACCTCCTACGGCTCGCCCCGAGTGTCGGGACGCTTCACACCGGACCACCTGCCGCTGCGACACTCCTTCGGGACGGAGGACGCCGACGACCTGCGCTCTCTCAACAACTCGTGCATCCAGGAGGCGATGGACGAGGACATGGAGAAGCTGCAGCTGGTGAAGGCGGGCGTGTACTCCGAGCTGGACAACCTGAGCGAGCACCCTGCCTACGACATGTCGCTCGCACACCACCAGGACGTGATGGGCACAAAGCCCCGAATCCTCATCCAGCCCATGTCGCCTCTGTGCGCCGACTCGGAGGACCACACGGACTCGGAGATGCCGCTGCCGCTGCCGTTCGGACGCAGACAGTCTCCTCCCTTCGGGAACAACAGTCTCATGGTGACGACGTCGTACGACGATGGAGGTGGGCGTCGATGAGAGGATTCACGCGTAGGTCGCTACAAGGACTTGCACGCGCCCAAAGCGAACGGGCTGTCGCCTTCTCCGTCGCACTTCCGCTCGCTCGGCACGACGCCGAGCGCGGGAGAGCACAGACCGCTCTTCTCGCTGGACCCCATCTCTGTTCCGATGAAGGGTGAATACCCCTCTGTTTCAAGGAATGAGTACCCTCCTGTTTCAAGGAAGAATGATTACTCTGTTCCGATGAAAGGTGAGTATCCTCCTGTTTCAAGGAATGAATACCCTTCTGTTCCAATGAAAGGCGACTACTCCTCCATCCCGATGAAAGGCGACTACTCCGCTCCTCTGAAAGGCGACTACTCCGCCTCGCGCCGCTACGAGAAGCCGTTCCCCGAGCCGAGCGAGTACATGTCGAGGAAGAAGCCGCTGAACGGGCTCCCCTACATTCCGCAGAGCGACTACCCGCGCAATCGAGACCGCATGCGCTCCGGACGCCCCAACGACCTGCCGCCCAACTGGGCTGCGAGCCTGGAGCTGTGGCGCACGCAGCCGTACAAGGATCTCTGGAGCGTCAGCAACATGACGAAGTACGCGCGACTCTGTCCGAAGCGCACCCGGTCCAAGAACGAGGAGGATGGGCAGGTGGACAGAAGGATCGAGCAGGCGATCGAGGAGAAGAAGAGGTGTCGCATGAACACGGCGCGCGTGGCGTTCATGCAGCTGGTGCTGGACTTCCCCGACAACCCGCTCTGCTGGATCGAGTTCGTTCGCCTGGAGATGGAGTGCGGCGAGTACAGGAACGCGCGCGAGGTGGTGACCGCGGCGCTCGTGGGCCACAGTCGCAACGAGATGCTCTACCAGAAGAAGCTGCGCATCGAAGAGCGCTTCTGCGACGCGCCGAGCATTCTCCAGGACGTGACGGCGCTGAACCGGATGAACTCACAGAAGGCGTTGAAGGTGATGATGGAGGGCGTGCTGATCCTGGCGCGGCTCGGCTACGAGAAGGAGGCGAACAGCTTCTTCACCGCCGCCTGCAACAACGGACGCTTCTTCACGGGCAACTTCTACATGGACTACCTGGTGTTCGAGCAGCACTGCGGCAGTCGCGACTACCTCCTGGTCCTCGTTCCCTCCATCCTCAAGAAGTTCCCCAAGTTCGGACCCCTGTGGTTCTACTGCTTCCGCCTGATCGAGCACGACCACGAGCTGACGTGGAACCGCAAGTTCGTGCTGTCGCGCGTCGAGTGCTACCTGTACATGGAGTACATGGACTGTGCCATGAGGTACCTTACCAGCGACATTCAGTGGAAGGTGTACATGGAGCGACTCCTCTTCTGGAGCCACGCGCTGCCGGACCTGTCGCGGATGCTGTGCTCCGACGTGCCTCTCCGCCTCCTGTTTTATGTGTAGAGATCCCAGCTGGCGCAGGTGCAGGTCACGATGATTCGTTGCTGGTACCTGATGAAGGTCGACGCCGCCCACTGTCTGAACTGCTGCTCCGAGAACCTGCGCTGGAAGGCCTTCTTGGTCTTCGCGCGCATCTGCAGCGTGCTGGGCTGCTACTCGCTCAGCATCCAGGTTGCGCTGCCCCCCTCTTTTGACCTGTAGCTGCTCAAGCGCGCGTACCGTTTCGTCACGACGAAGTCGGCGCACCAAGTTCTCGCCGAGTACTCCAAAACCCAGTTCTACTTTGGTCGCATCCGCGAGGGCTGGAAGGTGCTCAAGTTCGCGGTGATCTGCTACGAGGATGAGTGGAAGCTGGAGCTGGAACTCATTCAGCAGCTCGTAGGGTCTGTGGAGCGGACTCACGCGCAGATGCTCTCCGGCAACTACACCAAGGCGATCCACGTGAACACGGCGGCGCTGAAGCGGCACATTGGTGCGGGGCGGCTGTGGTCGTCGTACATTCAGCTGGCGCATCTGTTGGGCTGCTGGAGGTGCGTGACGAATAGAGCGTACGGACCCGTGCAGGCGCTGCGCGTGTTCCGGTGTGCGCTGCGTCACGTGGCGAAGAGCGGCGAGGTGTGGTGCGAGGGCGCTCGGATCTTCCTGAACCCGTCATCCTCTCTGTTTCATATTCCGAATGCATTAAAGTGTCTCAATTATGCTGTGTTCTTCACTCCTCAATACGGAGATTCTTTCTTCGAGGTGGCGACGCGTGTGTGGCGTGAGGCGTAGGCAATTCGTCTGATGATGATTACGTCGAATGAGTTTTTCCTCTTTCATTCCTGCTCTGATTTGCCTCTTTTCATTTCGTTGCTCGAATCCAACCCGAAGCTGCCGTCGCTGCTGAAGCGCATGTCCTATTTTGACCCCAACTATGGACCGCTGTGGTTTCGATGTCGTGATTTCCTTCTAGCGGGTGCGAAAGAGGTGGGAGTGCTCACTGCGAGTGACGAATAGATCCTGTACGGCTCGCTCACTCCCATTGCCGCGGGAATTGCGAAGAACGCGTCGCTGTACTACGAGGCGATGACGCAGTCGTCAGGCGCGCAGTCCATTCCTGCTGTGTTGAAAAGCACGCGCTCGGAGTTGTGCTATGCGTTGAATGTAGGTTCTTACCATAGCATGCGCTCTGATGCCTCAAATTTCGAGAAGAAGAAGAGGATTCTTTACGGAGGAAGTCAAATGGATTCTTAGGGCGTGTTTGTTGTATTGGAAGCGTTGTGTGTGTCTCAGCGTTCCCTGCATACAAAAGAAGTTATGTTCGTTGAAGACAGCGCACAGCGACTTCCCGCGCAAATCGGAATCCAACACAATTCCGTCCAATGCAGCGCTGCCTTCTTCTTTCTCGCAACATATCCAAACCCCTCACCGTTCTAACGCGGAACTTCGCTTGGATGTCCGTTTGACGCGCAATCGCTCATCTCCTAGTTCCGAGCCCCGCTTTGACGACCAGTATGGCTGGCTCATTTCGATATCCTCCAGAAAGGCAATCAACGTGTCGGAAGTGGCAGTCTCTCTCCTCGCTGATACCTAGTTCCGCGGACAGCCGGCCGTTAGCATTCGCGAGTACACAAAGCTGGACGACGGAAGAACCACTCCAACGAAGAAGGGCATCTTCATGACGGAAGAGAACTACAAGGCGTTGATGCAGTGTGAAAAGGAAATCAAGACGTTGATAGAAAAGACGAAGAGGGGAGAAACAGCGTGAAGCTCCCGACCCTGCCCAAATTGCATTTCGTTGTGTTTGTTCTGAAATCGACTCCAGTGAAAGTCGGAAAGACTCCACTCCCCTTCACAATACGCTGTGACAATCACAACTCCATCCTTCTGTTTTCTCGTTTCAACGTCCCATGTCACAGGAAGATATCGATTCTCGTATCGACTACATCCAGTCGATGTTGGAGGTTCTCCGGAAGGAGGCGAATTCAAAGTGCTACGACGACTTGCCAAAGGAGTGCGGAGCGAGTCGGAATGAAGAACTGGAGAAAAAGGTTGCTGCTCTCAAAATGGAGAATGCTCGTCTCAACGACTACATTCGCTCCCTCGAAAGGCGGATACGCACCATTGTGGACGCAAATGTGCAGGAATCCTTTTCTCCGAGAGCTTCGGTTTGTGTGTCGCGCTGGAGTAATCCCTAGGTCGATATTCCGGACGGGATTGTGTTCGTTTCTAATTCGGAAATTGACTCTTATGCGGTGAATAACCCCAGTGTTCCTTCCTCCTTTGAAAAGACTTCGTTTGTGCTGAAAACGTCGTGCAGTGGCTTCGTCCTTATGTGTAGATGTTCCACCGATTCCTGTTCCATCTCATCCACAGGGAAGTACATTATGAGTACGCCTTCCGTAGTTTCCTCCATGTATTCTAACGACTAGTCTCTGAGCGTTGTGCGGCTGTGCTGGACTGCCGGGAAGCAGCCCACTCGAGTCATGATTGTGAAGAAGAAGAGCAACGACGATGCGACGCGAGTGCTGCTTCAAATTGCTGCGTGGCTGCACGAGCGAAGCATCGACGTGTACGTGGAGCCTCAAGTGTTCCAAGAGCTCCAATCGGACCTCTTGCACACGTGGAGAGAAGAAGTAGCGCTCCGTAAGCCGCGTCAGCAGTAGGAGAAGAACGACTTGAGCAAGATCGTGGACTTCGTGATCACGCTCGGAGGCGACGGAACGCTCCTCTTCGCGTCCACCCTCTTCCCTCTGACCATGCCTCCCGTCGTGTCCTTCCACATGGGATCGTTGGGCTTCCTCACGCCCTTCAGCGCCAATGACTTCGAGGCTCCGTTGTCGAGCGTGAGCGGCGATGGAGAGCATTGAGGCGTAGATGATTCTCGGCGACGTCCCTCTCACCGTGCGCTCTCGCCTCGAGTATCGCATTCTTCGGTACGACGACAGCCCCGAGGTCCACAAGAGAGGGTACTCCATCGATTACTTCAGCCGAGAGGGAGAGGGCAAGCAACGCCTTCAGGTGCGGGTGGGACGTGTGTGTGACGCGTAGATCCTGAACGACATCGTGATCGACCGAGGCACCAGCAGCAGCATGGTGGAGCTGAACTGCTACATCGACGCCACTCACATCACCACCGTGCACGCGGACGGATTGATCATCGCCACTCCCACGGGATCGACCGCCTACTCTATGTCGGCGGGCGGGTCCATGGTGCACCCGCTCACTCCGGGCATTCTGATGACGCCGATTTGTCCGCACACGCTCTCGTTCCGCCAGATGCTGTTCCCCGACAGCACGGTGTTGCGGATAGAAGTGTCGATGACGAGTCGCTCGCACGCCTCGGTGAGCTTTGACGGGCAGTTCAAGGAGGCCCTGCATCGCGGAGATGCGCTGATCATTCGCACTTCCAAGTACCCCGTTCCGTCGGTCTCGCCGGATGACAGCAACATCAACTGGTTCCGCAGCGTGAGGGACGGATTGCACTGGAATAAGGCGACTTCTTCGTTGATTTAGGACCGACTGTTTGTTCTATATCCGTCGGGGATCCGCTTGCTCCCTGCTCACTTTATTCTTTTCTGCCACTATGGGCTTTCTTTCTATTCCGAAGGTGAATCACTGCGCCGGGTTGATTCTTCTCATCATCAACTGCATCCTCCCGGGTAGAAAAGAGTACGTGCACTCACATACAGGCATTGGAACCATGATCGGCGGGTTGCTGAATCAAGGCGGTTGCGACGTTTGCATCTTTCTCTGCGGGTGGGTCCAGTTGCTCACTGCCCCCTTCATCATCGGTTGGGTGTGGTCAATCATCTGGGGTTGCAGAATGTGGGTATAGCACTGTTTGGTTGAACAAGCACCGCAAAAGATATAGTACTGCTCCCAAAGAGAACGGTAGCGCCACTCTTGGAGATTCTGAGAAGAATCGAGGATGGCGGAAAAGGCCATACCGATCGACTCCAGCATCCAGTTCACAAAACAGAGCAAAGCGGTTCGACCAATCTTCTTCAGCATGCACTTGCCGCGATAGACTGTCCGCCTCCAATAATAGTCAGGATCGTAGAGGACTCCGTAGGGACGCGGATGGCTGGGGTGAAAGAGGAACGCGCACCATCGACTCACGTCGTCGACGAAGGAGTCGAACACGGTCTCAGCGATGAACCGAACGATGTAAAAGCTGGTCTGCACGGTGAAAACGGAGAGATGGTAGGGAAGGGAAGACACGCTGTAGTACACCGCTTTGGTCATAGCCTCCGTGCTTTCCGAGAGGACAGGCTGACTATCTGTACGTAAATGGGAAACGCAGCAATCACCCTTGGTATTGGCGTCTTCAGGGTTCTTCAAAACCTCATCTAATTCCATTTGCAATGTATTTGTCATGTTGGTGATGCATATCTGCATGCAGAACGCATCCACGCAGTTGGACAGAGTCTCGACGATAATGCCTCTATTCGTCAAATCCATCGTTGACAGAAACAGGGTTCGAGGATGAACGTCGTAGAAGTGGTCCTCCACAGTCATCCCCACTCCCAGCGGAATCGCCTTCAGAACCGTCATCATTTGCTGATAGGGGGTGAATGGAGCGAATTCAACAGCCGAGTTCATCACACACAAGAAAGAGTGAACAACGGTGCTCACAACTCACACGTCCAGAATGCAGTGAAATGCACACAACGAAGAAGAAGGGCGATGATCAGACTAATCCATTCCCAACTTGGATCCATAGCGTAAACGACAGTATGCCCGAGTTCAACTATCAAAAGATCGAAAGAGGCATCTTCGGAGCCGCCGATTTTGAGTGTTTCCAAAAGTGCCCCGTAAACCCTCTCTTCTCGTCGTCATCGCTATAGTCGTTGCAGGAGTTGAAGGAGTTCGTGAAGAAGTGCGGAGAGAGTGTGATCAATACGAAGCGCTCGGATGTGAAAGAGCTATCTCCCGTACGCTTTCTGATATAGTGAATTTTACGGCGTAGATCGTAACAAGACTCCTGGATATGCTTCGTCTTCTGAACAAGTGGATTGACGAGATTCCTCCCTTGAAGCAGCCCTCCCGCTTTGGCAATAAGGCGTATCGCATATGGAATGACCGTCTGTGTAAAGTGCGTCTGTGACTGTCCTCTGACCCAAAGGAAGGTCCCGCGCTGCTTGAGGATGTGATCCAGCAGAACAACCACATGATGTGCGTCGAACTGTCCGGATACTTGGAAGAGTCGTTCGGCAATCCCACTCGTATTGACTACGGAACGGGTCACGAGACGACGTTTGTGATCTTCTTATGTAGGATAGAAGGGAGCAAGTGAGGAGATAGATTGCATGTACAAAATCGGTCTTCTGCAGGACAGCGATTTGAAGGGCTTGATTCTCAAGGTCTTCACGGGCTACTTGTCGGTGTGTCGTCACCTCCAGCGCACCTACTGGTTGGAGCCTGCGGGATCGCACGGCGTATGGTCGCTGGACGACTACCAGATGCTCGTTTTCTATTTCGGCGCGTGTCAGCTACATGGCAACGATTTGTATGACCCGAAGTGCATTTGCGACAAGCGATTGATGGAGGAGGAGGCGAGCGAGTACATGTACTTTGAAGCCATCCACTACATCAATACGGTGTTCGTCGTCCATTTCACTCACCACTAGACAAAGACGGGCTACTTCTATGAAACGAGTCCCATGCTATACGACATTAGTGGAGCGCAAAGCTGGAGCAAGATCTGTAGTGGCATGTACAAAATGTGGTGCAACGAAGTGCTCGGCAAGTTCCCCGTGGTCCAGCACTTGCGCTTCGGTTCCATTTTTCCATTGAACTGGACGCCGTCCGCCATTGCCGCCGACAGAGAGTACGCGCACATCGCACCGCCACCGCTGGAAGTCAAGGACATGCCGGAGACCTTCACAAAGGCGCCGTGGGCGAAATGCTGTGTTTGTTTCATAACCGCCCCCGTCCCCTCCCGTCCCTTTATATAGGAAACAAA
>JANPWJ010000556.1:0-18160 GCA_027406325.1 Blastocystis sp. subtype 2
GGATTGGCGCACTGAGGGCGTGCCTTCCTGCGAAGCCACATTGGGGGTTTCTAGTGAGTGAGCAGTGTGTTGGGGAGGAGTTACCCTGCACCACACGACGGTTGGATGGGTCCATGAAGAGGAGTGGATTCAAATGGGAACCAAAAGATGGGGAGAGAACGCTTGTGCAAAAGGTGTGATGGGAACAAAGAGGAGTGAGGAGGGTGATTGGGGGCAAAAGGGCAAAACAGAATAGGAGACTAATCGTACTAAAGGTGAATGGACAGGAAAACAAACTACCTCTTCTTCCTCCTTTTCCTTGAGGAATGTCCGTCGCGTATTCACACCAAGAAGAGGCACTTCTATCCATCAACTCCATTATTGAGCCGTCACTCGAAACTCGGAACCAGTTGAGATCATAGAGTGTACCGGAGTAGCGTGTGAATGACTTGAGTTTGGGCAGGTCTATGCAATCACTGCGTTATCACAGAAGCACTGCTCATGTATAGTTCCGTAGTCGACTCGTCGCTTTCAAAGTGGAATGAGCCTTCTCCCAAAGCAATTGATTCCAACTGAGGAAGGTCTATTTATGAACTAAGTGAGGAGAAACTACTCTCAAACAGGAGATGGTTGTCAGTACTGCAATCCATCAAGTCATACAACGCAACCCATTCTACTTATCACGCAGCGTGAACGGCTGAACTCTCCTTGACCCGTGACGCGTCCTTGAAGGGGTCACTCACATCCTTGACCCTGTTAACCGTGATCATTGTTGAATCCTTATCCACAGCGCCTCTTCCGGTATCTGAGAAGGACCAGGCACCCAGCCTAAACTCTCGCAAGAGTGGACAGTCACAGAGCGCAAAAGAATGATTCGATGTAACGCCCATCCAGTTATACTCATTGAAGCAACTGTCTCCAATCAGCACGCTCTCCACTTTGGGCAGTCGGGACAATCTCAGCTCGTTCACATACTTAAAACAGTGCTTGCCGACCTCGACCCGTTTCAATTCACCTAAACCACGCAACTCCAACATATTCACGTCCTCGTAGTTGCCGCAGCCGTCCGCCACGATCAGTTCCGTGATTGTTGTTTTCATCGCGTCCCACTCCTCCATGTTGTGTATTGTGGCATTCGGGTTGACGGTGGGCGCGTCGGGGTGATTCGCGAGAGCGCCAACGTCTGCTTGTCAGCTCATCCCCAAACCACTCACTTTCGGCAACCCACGTGTCATAGCTCGCAAATGCTCCAGGAAGATCCACATGGGTGAGATTGGGCATGTCTACAGCTCACTTCATGAGAACGAGACAAACCCATAAGACAGACATGCTGAAGATTCCAAAACGCGTGGTCACTCTTTGTAGTAAAAGAAACGAGACTGGGCAGGTCTAGTCAGTCAATTATAACGGGCAGTTTTACTGCACATAGTCAGTGAAGTTGGCGCACTATCGAATGTGAAATCAAATGCGCCGTCGCCGATTTGGATGGACTCCAATTTGGGCAAGTCTATTCCCTGAGGCGGAGGCGAAGGAGTCACCCTTAAGAGCAACTTGATTGCACAGTGAAAACGCTTCTGCACCAAAGACGAGTGACTTGAGCGAAGGCAAGTCTACTCATTACGCCTTCCCTCCTTGAATACTCTTCAACTCCAAGGAAGCAAAACTGAAATTGGAACTCGCTTCATTCAAATTGCCAATCTCAATCACCTCCAAAGCATCCACGTCCCCGATCTTAATCGCATTGAAGTAATAGAAAGAAAAGCAACCCACCCTCAGTTCCCTCAGCTTCGGACACTTCTTCAAACGAAACCGGCCTTTTGGATCCTTCCGATCCGCATAAAGAGAGGAGGAGTACGTATCATCTTCATTCCTTACCCGTGTGAAACTCATGTTTCCAATCGTAACTCCTTCTAGTTTAGGTAACCCAATCAAGTCCACGGCTTCCGCATTCTTGAAGCAGTTGTTGCCCACTTTCAGCTGCGTCAAGTGTACAAATCCTCTCACTGCCAACACTCCCCATTCCTTGTCATTACAACACTCATCACTCACCACCAGCTCTTTAACATGGCTATGAAGCAGTTCATTCTCGGGAGTAATCACAACCCTCTTCTCAATAGGTCGATCATTCACCCACTCTCCATCATACATAATAGCGCCATTGCGATCATACTGAACACCAGGTCCCCATCGCATTCCACTGTGCCACTGACCCTCATATTCAATCTTCTCGATGTCAGCGTAGTACTTACAACCCCAGCATACGTTCTCCTTACCTATTCGAAATCCTTCATAGGCCACTCTCCCTTCTTTGTCATACAATATACCCCAGCCACATGGTTTATCCATTAGTACATCACCCTCCCAGCGATCTCCTTCATCACTCATATCAAGGATCTTGTGACTCTCAATACGATGTAAGTCTGTACCATCTGCTCTCAGCAAACGCCGATTCTTCTTGTCCGCTGTTACTACAACTCCATTCTGGCACACTTCCACAATTCCAGACGTGTCATAATCAAACAGACCATTCATTACTGTCGAGTTACGCTGCATAACAAAGGTGAATGAAGAAGAGGGGTCTGACATCGCCTTTTTGAGTAATACACGGAATGCACTACGTGTTATCTAGTCTCATCAAGAATGAACTTCTTCCTTTTGATTGTGACCTTTCCTCTCTTATTCTGTTTCATTTTGGTGGCGTTCCGCATTTGACACGATTTCGATGCCTTCTGCACAAGATCGAGTACAATACAGCACTTATAATGCACTTCTCAGTGTATCCATTCTCCTGTTCGTACGCACCCAGCGGCAATCGTTTCTTCGAACCAGCACTCGTTTCCTCGAACCAACACTCGTTTCCTCGAACCAACACGCACAAATCACAATACACCAAGGAATAGAACAATCCTAACAAAAGCACACCACAACAAAGAGGAGCATGACTGCCGCCTTTCTATCGCTTCGGCGTCTTAAGTTCCACCTACGCGTCACCTCACATCGCCACGCCCACTTTCAGGATCTTGTTGTCGATCTTAAAACCGTTCATCTTCCCAATCGCAGCCTGCGCGTTGGAAGGTTCATTGTAGCTCACAAAACCGAATCCCTTGCTCCTGCCAGTTTGTTTGTCAATGAACACCTTTGCTGAAATCACTTCACCAAAAGGAGTGAACAGCGTCTTCAGATCCGAGTCCGTGACGCTCACTGGCAAGTGGTAAATGAACAGATTCGCACCCTCTGGACCTACGCTCAACGCCGCACGCCACCGCTACCTTCCTTGTGTGAACCAGGGTTGTCTGAACTGCGCTTTGGGGCGAGTCCGAAACCGGACGGAATTCCAAAGCCACGGTTTGATGGCACAGAGTCAAATGAGTAGTTGTACCCCAGGTTGGGGGCGTTGTGCACCTTCGCGTACCTCTTGAGCGCGTCGTCGTTGCCTCCAAGACCGTACGACCCCGAGAAGTACGCGCCCTCCGCCATCGGCACAGCACCTACGCCTAACCCGCCGCGCACACACTCACTCTTGCGATCCACATCCAAGGGGTCGTGCGGCAGCAGAGTGTTGTACTGTGAGAGATCGTAGGAGTCCTTCGCAGCGGCGTCGGGCAGGTGAGGCGCCAGCGCCGCGCTCGCAGTGCCCTCAGTGCCCTCCTTTCCGCCCGCGCGCGGTAGTTGCGCGTAGCTGTGCGGCGAGATGCTGCGTTGGAGTGTGGGTTGCAGGTGAGGAGAGATGGCGTGCGGTTGCAGATGTGGAGACACATTGTGCTGCGGCGCTGAGATCACGCGTGGTTGAATGCTCGGCGAGATGGCATGTTGGGGTTGCATGTTCGGCGAGATGGCGTGTTGCGGTTGAATGCTCGGCGAGATGGCGTGTTGGGGTTGCGTCGACACAGCATGCTGCGGCGCCGATATCACATGCGGTTGCGTCGACACGGCGAAGTGCGCGGCGAGCGGGTCGGGAGAGGCGCGCGGGAACAGAGCAGAATTCAGGTTCGAGTCGTTCTCCAGCGAGTGCACGGGCGACGAAGTCGGCTTGCTGGCGCCTGCGGCTGCGGAGTACTCCGCGCTGTTGCACGCCGTGGCGGGACGTGGCTCCGCGTGCTCCTCCGCCGTCGGGATCACCACACTTGAAGGCTGCGGAAACGCGGAGACGGCTCCTTCCGCGGTGGGCGCTACACGTGATGGAGAGAAAAAGTGGTCACCGAGAGGCTGTAAGTGGACTTCACAGAAGGATTCGATCCCGCCGTTGGTCGGAAAAACGGCTTCGGTGCCCACAGGAGGATTGCTGTAATACACGGGGGAGTTCTGCGCAGCGGGAATGCAGAATCTGTAGTTGTCGCTGTACGGGACATCGCCATAATAGGATGAGGGCTGAAACGGGGCAGAGGAGGAGGACATGACGACGGACTGGGAGGGATGGAACGGCATCGTGGGGAAGCGGCTCTTCGCCGTGTAGCCACCCTTCTGAGACGCCGAGTTCAGTCGCTTATTCCCATTGAAGGAATTCTGACGCCCTGTCTGCGCGTACGAGACATTGAGCAGCTGGTTGTGCTACTCGTCATGCTACGACGCAGTTCCCACTCCTTCCAGTCGAACTCGATTGTTCAGCTGGCCGATCAGCGACAGCGCAATCTCGTCGGTATCCACATACGCGAATGCGCAACCTAGGAATCGTGGGAAGCCAACGCAAATACCTCTGGGCTCGTTCGTCTTTGAATCCTTGATCATGGTCAGCTCGCGAATGGGCGCATACTGGGAAAGGAAATTGTACACGTCCGCCTCGCCAAACGCCCTGGGAATATGACCGATGAAGAGCTTCTTGAGACTGCCCCGGTAACCGTTTCCGCGAAGCGGACGAAGCTGCGGAGCACCGTGATACTCCACATGCATTGAGCTTTCTACGGATCACTCAAGCCACTCTCGGAAACCCTTTCCGAAGACGGGATACTCAGGATATCTGTTTTCCTGGTAATTCATATCTAAATCTGCTTTCGGCCGCTATTCTTTCTTAGATACAGAAAATACCACGTTGGGTAGTAATTCTATCTTGTCACGTTGAGGGGCGATTCTTTCGGTTTCATTTTGCTGCTCTGTGTCTATTCATTCTGATGGATTGACTCCCTCGCTGTCATACCCCCTCATTCCAGCGTTCTCCCAAATCGTGTATCTTTTGTTTAGAACCCGTCAAGGATTGTATTGGAAGAGGAAGAGGGATTGTGGAGGAGATGGGAATCAGCGTGAAAGCGGGTGAGTTTCAGTTTTGAAACAGTTCCGAAGTAGTATAGTGGTTTAGTATTTCCGCCTGTCACGCGGACGACCGGGGTTCGATTCCCCGCTTCGGAGTATTCTTTTTTCCATGCCGTCGATGAGGAGGGATACAACGAGCAACGACGCGGAATCGGACGCCAAGTCGAAGGTGATGAAGCTGATCGATCCTGCTGTTGCGGCGCTGATGCAGTTGAAGGAGGGGTGCTCTTTTTCGCTAAACGGGGGCCGACTGTACTTTGGAGTCAACGAGAAGCTGGAACGTGACGGCAGTTCGGTGCTTGCCGTGAAGAGCGACGTGATTTGCCAGGTCCCCTGGAAGGACGGCCGTATCGACGGTGACGTGTTTGTAGTGAATACGCGAACGCACGCGCTTCTCGCTTGGTTCGTTGTCGCGGATGGTGTGGTCCGCTCCATCAGAAGGGTCAAGAGTGTCAACTTTCTTGTCGACATTTCTGCGGACGGCGATCGGTGGGAAGGCGAGGTGGATTCGCAGACAGGCGCGATTTGTGGCTGGGGAGAGGTTTACGACAGAAACAACGTGCTGGTGTATCGCGGATTCCGCGTTAACGACGAGAATGTTGCGTTCGGCACGTTCTTTCACGAGGGGCTGACCGTTCCCTACTACGAGGGCATGCACGCGGGCGGACGGTTCATGGGAGAGGGCGTTCTCCACGACCGAAACGGGAATCTGGTGCGTGAGGGCGTGTTTGTGAATGGCAAGGAGCCAGAGGCCGTGGTGCACATGACGACTTCCTTTATTCCCTCCTTCTTCACGAGCGAGTTGGAAGAAGTCGTGCTGGATGATGGGTGCACATTCGACATGGCGTGCTCGTGGTCTCCGTTTAAGCGACTTCGTTCCTTCAAGGCGCAGAACAAGTGTTTCGTGCTGTCGCGGTACATGGAGTTCCAGGACTTGCCCCGGCTGGAGAGCGTGGCTCTCGGCGAGCCCATCTCTTACGCGTTTGAGGGAGACCCGAACGCTGAGCGAATGGACGTGGAGGAGATCGAGTCCGCCAAGAACCGCGAACTCCGCATCATGGGCTGCCCCGTCCTGCAGTCCATCACCGTCGGTTCGCGTTCCATGGGGTACTACGCGAAGTTCACGTTGAGCGACTGTCCCGCGCTGAAGACGTTGCAGATCGGGATGGACAACTTCCCCTACAGCGAGAAGTTCGTTCTGCAGGGTGGCGACAGACTGGCGTGGTGACGAGTAGACCTGCCCTCGCTGACTCGGGTCGACATCGCCCCGGGTTCGTTCGAGTGCGTCACGACCGTCGCGCTTCGGAGTGCGTGAAGTGCGTTCCACTTACTCACAGGCTTGCCGTCGCTGCAGCAAGTCGCGTTCTGCGACAGCGTGTTTGCCGGGAACATGGACACCATCAGCACGAACAGTCTCGAGTTGTGCGGTAGCGGTGCTGTGTCCGTGTCATCGTAGATCTGCCCCAGCTGAAGAGCGTTCGCCTGGACCACGACGTGTTCAACAGCATCTCCACCGTTCGGCTGAGGAACGTGCGCTTCGACTCCGTGGAGGCGATCGAGGCACAGCCGAGCTCCTTCCGCAACGTGGTGTCGCTGAGCGAGGCGAATGCGGGCGAGATGGCGACGCTTGTGCGCCAGCAGAGTCGGTACCTGTCGAACGAGCAGGGCAGCAACAGCGCGCTGGTGGCGTTGCCGTTTTCGTCGAGTTTGGTGGAGTTGAAGATCGGGAAGGGATGCTACAACGAGGTGAAGGAGGTGGATTGCAGCGCGTACCCTCAGCTGGTGCGAATCGAGATTGGCGACCGCAGTCTGATTCACTGCACGCTGCTGAAGTGTGACGGGTTGCAGTGCTTGAAGGACGTGGTTGTGGGGAGGAAGTGCTTTTGCTTCGTTCACGACGAGGAGGAGGAGAGTGAAGACCATTACTTTGATGGTTATGAGAATGCTCGCGAGGGTGGTGATAATGACGATGATGGTTACGATGATGATGGTTATGATGATGATGGCTATGATGATGATGGTTATGACAATGATGGTTATGATAATGACGGCTACGACCACGACAGCTATGATGATGATGGTTACGACGACATATACGACGACGACGACTACGACAGCTACGAGGACGACTACGACGAGGAATACGACGACTTCGAGGGACACCACGAGCGAGACATCCTCACCTACAAGGAGGAAATGAATGCCCTCGAGGCCCGCCTCATCCTCGCCAACTGCCCCTCGCTCCGCTCGCTCTCCGTCGGCCCCAGTTCCTTCATGACCTACAAGTCCTGCGAGATCCTCCGTCCTTCTCCTCGCCTCTCCTCACGCCTAGACTGTCCCGCGCTCCAAGACGTCTTCTTCGGAGAGAACGCCTTCCAGTACTCCTCCGCGCTCACCATCGCGGGTTTGTCTGCCGCCTCGCCGTCACGAATAGACTGCGCGGACCTCTACACGCTCGACTGCGGCAACAGCGCATTCGCGGAGGTGGAGAAGGTCACGCTCTCCGGACTCGCGAGCTTGGTGTCGTTCCACATGCACAACAACGCGCTCCAGGGCTGCGACCTGATGCGCGAGGAGAACGAGCTGGTGCTGGAGGGTGACCGTGGCGTCTTCTTTTCACACGTAGAGATCCCCGCGGTTGAGGAAATCACCGGCATCGGACAGAATCTCGTCTATTTCAGCACACTGACCGTGTCGAGTTGGCTCTCCTTCTTGTCGTGAGGTGTAGAAGTGGGGACCCCAAACCGCCCTCTTCAGATCATCCTTCAGGACAGCGCCTTCTCCAACGTCTCTCTTCTGAAGGGCGATCCGTGCCGGCTGTACGAAATCGCTCTCCAGAGTTCCCCGTACCTCACGGAGGACCCCCACAGCAATTCCGCGGACACGGAGCTGGACGTGATGGCGTCGAAGAGACTCGTGGTGGGCGACGGGTGCTTCAACCGCGTGAGCAACATCGACTTCGCGCTGAACAGGCAGTTGAAGTCCATCTCCATCGGGAGCTTCAGCCTGTGTTGGCTGTCGAACATGGTGCTGTGCGACATGCCGGAGCTGGAGCGCGTGGAGATCGGCGAGAACTCGCTGTGCTACCTGCAGGACGACGTGATCTACTTGAGCAACGACCTGCAGTCGTTCGACACGAGCAAGAGCGTCATCTCGACGAAGGAGTTGAGGATCACGCACTGCCCCAAGCTGAAGTCGTTCGTCACACACGAGCGCGCGTGCTGGAAGTACTCCATTTTCGTCATCGAGGGTAGGAGCGAGGGAGGAGTTGAACCGTAGACTGCGACTCTCTGACGAGCATCGATATTGGGAGTGAATGCTTCCCATGTCTGGACAGGTTCTCCGTGAAGAGTGGAAATGGGGAAATGAAGTCACGCATAGACAATGAGAAGCTGAAGGACATTTGCATTGGCAGTCATAGTCTGTGTCGCATCATTAACGGCGCGTTGGAGAGTGAGCTTGTTTCCAGCGTGTAACTGTAGATCTTCCTTCACTGCAGCGGATCGACATGAAGAAGAGTTGCTTCTACTCGTATCACGACCTGTTGCTGGAATCCAAGTTGACGCTGAAGGGTGAAAATGTAAGTGAATGGTGACGCGTAGATCTTCCTCGGTTGAAGACGTGGAAGGGAAAAGGGGAGAACTGCGTCCACTTTTCCTCGCTTTCGATTTCAAGTGGTGCAACGAAACGTGCGTTATTCGTAGACGTGAAGAAACTCAACAGGAAGGGAATCACGCTCTCTCTGGATGCTTTTGACAGTATTGATTCCCTGACCGTGCAGGATGCGAACGACTTCAAAGAATTCATTCAGAACAGGAAGGGTTGTTCTGTTTCTTGCAAAACACAAGAGTCCACTTTTCGGGGGTATTTTTCTGTGTTTCAGAATTCATCCCCATGTTCGAAGATCTGGTAAGTAACTTACTATCCACGTACCTGGGTGATTATCTGGAGGGTCTGTCGAAGAATGACCTGAAGATATCACTTTGGAAGGGCGATGTGGATTTTAAGAACTTGGTAACGGAGCGATCCTCGTGGTGACGCGTAGCAAGTGAAGGTGGATGCTTTCGATTTCCTGAATCTGCCGATTCAAGTGAAGAGCGGATACGTCGGGAAACTATCACTGAAGGTAGTATACGACGCATCGAAATCACGGGATAGATTCCGTGGAAGAATTTGGGGAAGAAGCCGACCAAGGTGCTAGTGGACGAGGTATACGTGATCGCGTGCCCCAAATCGGAATTGCACTTCGACGAGCACAAGAAGGGAAACCGAGAGAGGGAGAATAAGCGTGCGCAGTTGAAGGTTGGAGAGAACGGCTGGGTTGATTCCGTAGGCGATCGAGGAAAGTCAACAGAGAAATGAGGACGAACGCAACGGCAAGGAGAGCGCGTCCACCACGGCTCGATTGCTGGCGAAGATCATCGACAACTTCCAATTGCGCATCGATCGCATCCACATCCGATACGAAGATCACAGTTCGTGCAAGGACAGGCCCTTTTGTGCGGGCATCATTCTCGAGAAGCTGCACTTGTATTCGCCATCGGACGCTCCTCCTGCTTCGAAAGGAGATTCGATAGCCAAAGTCATCGATAAGAAGGTGAAATTGGAGGGTTTGGGAGTGTATTGGGATTACTGCGAGAAGACGCAGGTGGACGCCTCTTCCTTCCTTCGCATACGAGAGTGCATGGAAGTGCCGTTTGTATCGAGGTCGCTTCCCGAGGCATTGCAGCGCTTCCTTCCTCATCACTTCGTTCTGGCTCCGATTTCGCTGTCTCTCCAGCTCCACATCGATTTCCGCAAGTCCGACCTGCGCAAGCCCCTTCTCTCCACGGCAATACAGAACACCATATCATCCCTTCCCTGGTGTTCTTCCACGCCTCAGCTCTCTTCTCTCTTCTCGCGCGCGCTCACATCCGTGTTGAAGGACGGCAAGAGGACGCAGGAGTCTGCGTGGAGTCTTTACTCTGCGTATCTGGCCTCCCACTCCGTTTCCCCGCTCGATTCGGCTTCTCGCGACCTCAGCCAAGCCTTCTTCTTGTCCGTGTGGAACCAGCTGAACACGGTGCTGCCCATGGTGGAGGTGGACGCCGAGATGAGGGACTTCTCTGTGCGACTCGACAAGCAGCAGTACCGAGACGCCCTCGAACTGACCTCCTCGCTGAGCGTGCAGACGCTGAAGGCGAAGTACCGTCGTTTCATGCCGAAGGACGGGTGCACGACGGGGAGAGAGTGGTGGCGCTTTGCGATCCGCTCCGTGGTCTACAACAACCAGCGGCACCGGCGCCATAGCGGGTGGAAGCACTACCTGCAGTTCAAGCGCCAGCGCGAGGAGTACATCGAGCTGTACCCGAAGAAGGACGATCCGGCCGTGCTGATGAGGCTGCGCAGACTGGAGGACAAGCTGTCTCTGGAGAACATCTTGTTGTTTCGGCGAGTAGCGCTGAACGAGATGGAGGAGAAGAAGAAAAAGAAGAAGGTGCTGTCGCGGAAGGGACGCAAGAGTCTGGAGAGCTCGCTCCGCAGTACAGAGGAGGCGGCGTGGAGCGAGTCGCGACGCCAGGAGCTGCTCGCGGAGTTCGACATCAACCCCGAAGAGCCCTCGCTTTGGGAAGAGGGACAGGCGCTGGACAGGCAAGTGAGCATCAAGTTCCATCTGCACAAGCTGGGTTTGTGCTTGACGCAGAACGACAAGAAGTTGGTGGCGTGCAAGCTGCGTGGACTGGAAGTGCAGTATCTGAAGCGGAAGCAGGCGCAGCAGGTGTGGTGCTGCATGAACGAGATCGTCCTTCAGGACGAAGTGGACAAGGGAGGGAAGTGGCGACGCATCCTCTATCCGCAGCAAGCCGCGTCCACTTCGCAGCGTGCCTCGTTCCTTCCTCAGGAGATGGTACGCAGAGGAAGCGTTCCCTTCTTACAGCTGGAGCTTCAGGCACCTGCGTTGGACGGGAAGGCGGACGTGTTCCTGCAGGGCAGTTCGCTGCCGTTGTGTGTGGTGGGGAACACGAAGTGCATTATGGAGATCGTGGACTTCATCGTTCCCGAGCTGACGTCACTGAACGTGTACGCGTTCAAGCAGAAGGAGTATCCACTGTTCCGCGAGCGGGGCGAGAAGAAGCGACGGTTTGACATCAGTCGAGAGCTATCGAAGCACAGGGTGATGGAGCTGAACGTGGAGTTGGGAGCCGTCCACGTGATCATTCCGGAGAGGGTTACGGAGGAGCAGTGTCAAGTGCTTGTGCTTCGTCTGGGTGATGTGGTGGTTCACAGTAGTCCGCAGGGGGGTAGTGTGGTTCACAGTAGTCCGCAGGGGGAGAGTGGTGTGGTTCAAGTGGAGAGTGGTGTGGAGAAAGAGAAGAGTGATTCATCAACGCAGGAAAAGAATGACTCATTAACGCAAGACAAGGCATACGACACCCTCACAATGGGCTTGAGGAACATCACGGCGGTGCTGACGACGAACCACGAGTCGAACGACGACCTGAGCATCATTCAGAGCTTCAACATTGAAGCCAGAATCGGCAGAAGCATCACGCCCTCAGAGCTGGAGCTGCCCACGGTGCGCGTGGACCTCGCAATGCCAACCGTGCTGATCGAGCTGAACCAGACGCAGTACAACTCGATCCTGCAGTGGCTCCAGGGCTTTACCGAGGCGACGCTGCAGCTGCTGGAGGGAAAGAAGGACACGCTCTCGGGACTATCGCAAGCGGCGTCACAGTTTATGGACAACATGTTCACGGAGATGGACGAGAGCGAGAAGGCGAAGATGAAAGCGATGCCGATCGAGGAGAAGCAGATTCCCTACTCCAAGGAAGAGCTCTTCGTCCTGCAGCACAACCGCATTCTGGAGCTACGAGCGGTGCTGAGCGGGTGCCGCATCCGTCTCCAGGAGGAGTGCGTGAAGGAGGATGCGCTTTCAGCCAGTCGTGGAATGGTCGAATTTGTGATGGGCGAGGTGGAATTCGAGTTGCAGAAGCGGTCGCTGGACTTCTCCGTTCACGCGTCGCTGAAGGAGTTCTGCGTGATCGATCACGCGCGCAGCCTCCTCGCGTCGGAAACGCAGTACTTGGTGCTCTCGAAGCCCATCAACGAGCAGGGACGAGGCGTGGAGGAGCAGCACGCTCTGATGACCGTGGACTTCCATCGTGTGAAGGATCTGTCGCTGGACTACCCGCAGTCCAAGAGCGACCGTGACGTCCAAGTTCAGTTCGGCGCGTTGAGTGGTGAGTGGACTTGGCTGGATCTGACGTGTAGTGGTGGCGTTTCGACCCACGCTGCTCCGCCTGGCGCAGTTCCTGATTCCGTCAGATAAGCCGGTGTACGCGTCTTCGGGAAGAGGCGCGTCATTCAACGTGAACACGTACACGCTGAAGGCGATTCACAACCAGATCAAGTGGCTGGTTCACCGCCACAAGAGGCCCGTCACCGACTGGCTGCGACAGAAGATGAGCGTTGCGCTGTCGCTCCACTCCGTCTCCGTGCTGCTGCAGGACGACGCTGTGCGCCCTCTCTACTACTCGCGCGTGCGAAATGTGGGTCTCTCCGTGGCTGTCTTCCCGGATCGCGTCCAGTTGCGCTGCTCGCTGATGGACATCGCCATCGACGACGTTTCCGAGGGAAGGGGACTGTACCCGTCCATTCTCTGCATCGACCGCACGAGCGAGGACGCATTCGTTGATATGAGTGGCATCGACCGCACGAGCGAGGATGCGTTCGTCGACATGAACGTGACGGTGAACACGCGCGAGAGCAGTCCGTCCTACCCGCACTATCGCGTGGGCGTCGAGCTGATGATCCACGCGCCGGTGCTGGTGCTGCGCTACCGCATTGTGGACGAGGTGATGAACTACTTCCTCGCGGGACCGATGCACGAGACGATTCTGCTGCTGAAGCAGGCGATCGAGGCGAAGAAGAGGCGTCTCAGCGAGCAAGTGACCCACTCGCCGTCTCTGTTCAAGGGGATGTACTCGTCAGCGCTGCAGTACGGGAAGGAGTTTTTGGAGAAGGAGGAGAACAGGCAGCTGCCTCTCCTTCGTCTCCATGTGACCAACTGCGAGATTCGCGTTCCTCGTTCCAGCACCGACGAGGACTATGTTGCGTTTGAGCTGGGTCAGCTGGACGTGTGGAACCAGGAGCCGGGCGCACCAACCGCGTTGAACACGGTCCAGCTCCACTTGTCCAACATGCACGCATTCACTGCCACGACGCACAAGCAGTACGTGATAGGCAACGTGTCGTGTCGGATGCAGTTCGTCGTTTCCCAGTGCTTGGAGCTTGCGGCGCACATATCGAAGCTCTCTATCGCGCTGAACGAGAGGCAGATCGACTTCTTCGCGCAGATGGTTCGTGGGAACTTGAGCGAGCGAGCCGTGTGCAGTTCTGGCGATGTGTGCAGAGCCTCGTCGCGCAGAGACAAGCCTCAAAAGCGGAGGTCGTCCCTGCAGTCCGTGGGAAGGACGGTGGCGTGCTCCGTGGTGTTCGACGGCATCTGTCTGGAGTATCTGCTGTCTGACGGTGGATACGCGTACACAGCCTCTGGAGACGATATGTACCAAAGCGTGGGATCGCAGGCTGTAGGTGAGGAATTAAGGAGTGACACATAGCTTTCGTTTGCCGTCGCGGACATGAAGGACGTTCACGCGGTGCTGCGCGCGGAGGAGGACCGCGTCTCCTCCTCCTTCTCCCTGTCGTCCTTCTCGATTCGAGACACGCGCAAGGACACCTCCATCCATCCCTCGTATCGTTCCGTACTCACCTTTGGAGGCACAGCCAAGCCAGCCATTGCTGTCATCCTGAACGTCGCCAAGCGCGAGGACGGTCGTCACGTTACTGCGATTTCCGCGTGCATCGGCTCGCTTGTGGTGATGCCCACGCCGTTCATCTTCTCCGCGATCGACACGGCGCAGTGCCTGTGGACACGCCTGCACGCCGAGTTGCAGGACGCGGGACTGTCCGCAGCGCCGAAGGAGAGACAGCGTTCGCTTCCGGGCTCACACATGGTGACGGACTCCCCCGTGACCATCGACGTTCGCGTGGAGAACCCGTTCTTCTTCTTCCTCCACGACGTGACCATTGATCGCTCGCCGGCTCTGCTCCTCTCCTTCGCCGTCGACTGTTCGCTGTCCCTCGCCTCGGATGGCTGCGCGGACAGCACGCTGAACGTTCTCGGCGTTCGGGTGTGTCGCGGGGATCCGTCGGTCATGACGCTTCCCGAGCCCGGGGATCGCGACTTGATCCGTCCTTTCGATTTGAGCGCCAACGTTCATCTCACGGACGGTTTCAAGGGGGTGCGAGGCACCGTTTCGTGCTCCGACGTGCTGGCGCGGCTGGGGATCAAGGACGTGCGTCTGATGCTGGACGCGTTGACCGCGCTCGTGCCGACGTCTCTTCGTTCGGAGAGAGAATCGACCCCTTCGTGGATGAACGAGGAACTGTTTTCGTGGAACGTGACTGTATATGGCAGCATGAGCAGTTTGCAAGTGGTGGTGGTGAACGACGCGAAGAGCAATGAAACTCCCGTGGTGGCTGCGAGGATGGAGCAGTTCTTCGCCAAGGTGGAGGTGTACAGCGACGCCATGAAGGTGCAGTGCGACTGCACACTCGCCGCAGACTCCTACGTGCCGTGCAAGACGTTGTGGGAGCCCCTTCTGGAAGAGTGGTCGGTTTCCGCAGTGATGAAGCGAGAGCCGCGAGAGCGGATCGTAGGAGAGAGAGGAGAGAGTGAGGTGTAGATGCAACGCCTAACCGCGGGAACAGAGGGCAAGCCGTTGGCGTCGAACGCGTGTATCCAGTTGGTGGTGAAGGCGGATGAGCGCATGGAGCTGAACGTGACGAATCCGTGTTTGGAGGGCGTGCTGGAGGCGGTTCATGACTTTTCTCAGTTCAAGACGGTAACTGTGAATAAGGAGGACACGTACTGCATTGGGATCCGGAATTGCACGGGTTTGGACGGGTCGTATGGGATTGAGAGTGATGCTGGGATTCGCGAGTTGGTGGAGGAGCATCATCGTGTGATGGAAGCGGAGCGCTTGGATGAGGCGTTGTTTTGTGATCTGGTGCATGTGTATGTGTGTGAGGGGGAGGAGGAGAGTGATCGTGAAGAGAGTGAGCAGAAGAGAGGAGAGGGGGAGACTGAGGAGGAGAGTGGAGAGAACGAGACGGAGCAGAAGAGGGGAGAGAAGCGCGGAGAGGGGAAGAGGGAAGAAAAGCGCGAAGAGAAAGAAACTTCACAGAAAGACAACCACATAGACACCCCTTCCCAACAAGGAAGCGTCATGTGGCTCGAACTCCACACCATCTCTCCCTTCATTCGCCTCTATCCATCCATTCCATTCAAACGAGATACCAAGAGGTGCTCTCTCTTTGGCAACACTTTCGACGCAGTGGAAGAGAAGCGAGGGATGCTCTTCAGCGTCTTACGCTTCGAGAACGAGAGTGCATCGATGAACGGGAAGCGCGTTCTGGTGTGCGTGGACAGAGAAGAAGAGCGACCGGTTTGGAAGCACTGGATCGAGGAGCTCAACGAGAGGAGGGTTCAATCCATCCCTCTTCTGTCCCCCACGAAGGATTCGGAGTATCCTCTTCCCTCCTCCAACCAGATCGCCATCACTCCCTTGCCCGCGCACCCCTCCATCACTCTCCAGTACTACAACCAGCCCTATCGACGAATCAAGGAGCGCGTGATTGTGGTGCGCCTGACGGACTGTTCGCCGTTCACGATTCCCATCGATTCCGCAAGGACGCGAGCCGTCCGAGTCCGGCACAAGGAGGAACAAGCCATGGTTCTTGTGGAGACGTCTGTGGAGCGAGGACGGAAGGTGGTGACGCTCTCCGCTCCTCTTCAAGTCATCAACCACACCAGCAGCGCTCTCCACTGCGGGTTTATGCTGAACGATGGTGAGGAATCGGAGGAGCTCTTGCCACCCCAAGAGGCGCTGTGGGCTGGATTGCGTGTGATGCGCGAGGGAAGCGTGCTCGTGGAGGGAGTGGAGAGGAAGGTGATCCCACTGCAGTACGTGCGCGAGAAGCTCGGGAGTGGACTGCTGAACATTGGCACGGCAGCGCAGCCCTTCTACGTGATGGTCCACGAGGAGGTGGTCTCTGTGCCTGTGATGCACCAGCCGTCGCAGCAGGTGCTGTGCTACAAGCTCTTCTTCAGCGACGTGTTGAGCATCACGAACCTCCTGCCCGAGGCCGTGGAGTACCGCATCATCAACGCGGAGGGGCGCGTGTTCGCGTGCTGCGCGCTGAAGTCCGGAGAGAAGCGAACCGTCTCCTCCCTCAAGTTCCGAAGGGAAGAAGGCTTGCGCATCAGCGTTCGCGTGGTGAGGAGCGACTTTGAGTTCTCGGACTACGAGCACTCCATTTTCGTTGCAGTCCTATGGCGTTCTCACTCCTAGCTGACGCGCTCCTCGTCGACGGGCACATGCGTTCTCTTCAACGCGGAGACGGACTCGCATCTGGCGCTGAGCTACGTGTTTAGCTGCATTCCGAACAACGCGTGGCTCATCCAGCTGTTCAGTGACTACTGGATCATCAACAAGACGGGCGATACTCTCCTGTTGCTGCTTCTTCCTCATCCTCATTTTCTAGCATACGCGACGCCGAGGCCCCCGAGTACCATTACGAGGCCGTAGCCACTCCGCTCCACTTCTCCGTCTCGCCTGACGCCGCGCTGACCCGACCCGTTCTGTTCAGCGTGAAGACCAAATCGAACGCGGCGTGCATGCAGCTGTCGCTGGAGGGACAGCGTGGCTGGTCGGAGCCACTCCCGCTCAACTCCATCGGACTGTCCACCCTGTGTCAGATGGAGGAAAGTGCGACGCACCGCGCGTATTGCTACAGCGTTTCCGTTTCCCGCGCTCCGGGCGCCTTCGCCAGGACGCTGGTCGTGTCCATCACTCCCTCCTTCGTGCTGGTCAACCAAACGGACTCTGTGTTGAAGGTGAGGCAAGAGGCGACGCACGAGAGCATGATTCTTCCTTCGGGAGAGACCTCTCCCTTCCACTGGAGTTGTGCGACGGCGCCGCAGCGATTGCAGGTGCTTCAAATGCACAGGAAGAGCACGTGGTCTCCAGTGTTCTCGCCACACTGTGCGGGTTGTATCCTTCCCTTCTTCCCCGCGGCGTTCAACCAGCCTGCTGAGGCGCTGGAGGTGCGTGAGCGAGTCCTGCCTCTCCAGCAAGAGACGTGGAGCTCAATGGGTGCGGAGAAGGAGGAGGAACTGTCGTTCCTCCACGTGAGCACGACGTCCTCGCACGGCGAGCAGTTCATCTTCGTCCAGCCCTGCGACGCCTCGCTCCTCCCCTTCCGCTTCTCCAATCGCACCGCGTCGTGCATCATCACAGTGCACCAGGTCGGTTCGTCGTGGAGTACCTCGCTCACGCTCTCGCCCTGGCAGTCTCAGCCGTGGGCGCTTCCCCTCGTCGAGTCCGCGTCCGACGTGGAGATTTGTGTACGCCAGGTCGGCGAGGAGATCGACGCGGACGCGCTCTCTCCGTGCCTGCGCGTGAACTTGGACGCGCCGAGCGGGAAGACCTCGCTCACAACCGACATGGAGACGATTTCGGTCACGATGGAGAGACAGGGCACGGTGCGAGAGCTGGTGTTTGAGACGGCGAGGAAGGAGGACAGCGGTGAGTACAGGCGGCATCGCGTGCAGTTGATTTGCTGCATGAACGCGATGGAGGACATCCAGGCGGCGAAGCGGCAGGAAGTGGCTATGTGTGCGAGTACATCGGAGCGTGTGTGCGTGCTACACGTGCTGTATGCTTATGACGTTGAGTTGTTTGGTGGTGAGTGTGCTTCGGAATTGGGTGTTGTCATTGGTTGTTCTTCTTCGCAATCAATCACGAATGATCCTCCTTCTGAATTGGACGCTGATGCCTCTCCCTCCAAATCAATCACCACTGACTCTCCCTCCAAATCAATCACCACTGAC